>PVKU01009041.1:0-66342 GCA_004027475.1 Anoura caudifer | reverse complement strand
GTCCGCACCTCCGCTTTTTCCTGCTGCGACTCCGCCCCTCTTACTGGTCTGGATGAATCGTTGTTGGACTTCCAAACAGTTTGATTTTCTGAGTTCTGGTTGTTTTCTTGTTTCTAAATCTTTGTTGTCCTTAATTTGGTTGTGAGAAGAGGCACAGTGCGTCTGCCTATGCCTCCATCTTGGCCGGAAGTCCGCTTCCCTCTTTCATCCTCTGCATGCCTTGGCTGCGGACCTGGGCTGCCTCAGCTTCAGCCTCAGCTGGTGAGCAGAATAGGGGATTTCAATACCCCACTTTCAACAATGGATAGATCATTCAGTCAGAAAATCAATATGGAGACATTGGACTTAAAGTACACATCAGACTAAATGGAACTAATAGACATTCCATTCACTACCAGCAGAAAACACATTCTATTCAAAGGCATTTGGAAAACTCTCCAGGATACATCAAATCATAGGCAAAAAAATAACTCCTTAAGAAAGTTAAGAAGATTGAAACAATATTAAACATCGCTATAGTATAAAACTAAAAAGTAATTAAAAGAAGAAAACCAGAATATTCATGAATATGTACAGATGAAATAAAATGCATTTGAACAATCATGGGGTCAAACAAAAAATCAAAAGTGAAATTTAAAAAATTTTGAGACAAATGAAAATGGAAACAAAACATATCAAAACTTAAGAGATGCAACAAAAGCAATTCTAAGAAGTTTTTAGCAATAAATGCCTACATTAAGAAATAAAAGAAATATCTCAAATACCTGTCAAGAAACTATAAGAAAAGTAAACTAAATGAAATATTAGGAAAAGGAAAGAAATAACAATGAGTAGACATAAATAAAATAGAGACTAAAAAAGTAAAAATAAGATTAAGGAAATATGGAGCTAGGGTTTTGAAAAGATATACAAAATACACAAACATATAGAAAATCCTGTACACTCCACTAAAAAACTACTCAACCTAATAAGTGAATTTGGCAAAACAGTGGGATACAAAGTCAATATTCAGAAATTGAAGGCATTTTTGTACACCAACAATGAAATATCAGAAACAGAAATCAGGAAAAAAAATCCCATTTGATATAGCAACAAGAAAAATAAAGTACCGAGGAATAGCTCTGATCAAGGAGGTAAAAGACCTGTGCACAGAAAACTACACGACACTGAGGAAAGAAATTAAGGAAGACACAAACAAATGGAAGCATTTACCGTGTTTATGAATTGGAAGAACTAACATCATCAAAATGTCTATACTACCCAAAGCAATATATAAATTCAACACAATCCCTATTAAAATACCAATGACATATTTCACAGATATAGAACAAACACTTCAAAAATTTATGTGGAACCATAAATGACCCTGAATAGCTGCAGCAATTTTGAGAATGAAGAACAAAGTAGGAGGGATCACCATACCTGACATCAAACTATATTACAAAACCACTGCAAATAGTATATCTGATAAGAGATTAATATGCAAAATATGTTAAGAACTCATACAACTCAAAAATAATAAAAGCAAATAATCCAATTAAAAATGGGCAAAGGACATGAATTGATATTTTTATTAAAAAAAAAGCAAATAATCCAACAACAAAACAAACAAGTAAGCAAAATACAACCAGAAACATGGAAATAAAGAACAAACTGACAGTAACCAGAGGGGAGGGAAGAGAGGGATAATGGTGGAAAACAGGGTAAAGGCCATCAAAGAACATGTATAAAGGACACATGGACAAAGCCAAAGGGGGTGGGTTTGAGGGTGGGAGGTGGGGGGAAAATGGAGACAAGTGTACTTGAACAACAACAAAAAAATGGGCAAAGGATATGAATAGGTAGGTATTTTTCCAAAGAAAAGGTAACGGTGGCCAACAGGTACTCAGCATCACTAATCAGCAGAGGAATGCAAATCAAATCCACAATGATAAGTAACTTCACACATGTAAGAATGTCTATTATCAAAACAACAATAAATAACAAATGTTGTTCAGGATTTGGAGAAAAAGGAACATTTGTGAGCTGTTTGTAGGAATGTAAACTGGTTGAGCCAATATGGAAAAGAGTATGGAGGTTCCCGAAGAATTTAAAAATAGAAATACCCGATGATCCAGTGATCTCCTTTCTGAGTATATATCCAAATAAAGAAACCACTACCTTATAGAGATACCTGTAGTCCCATATGTATATTATTCACAATAGCCAAGGTATGGAAACAACCTAAGTGTTCATCAATGAACATATGTACATATACATGTTCATTGAACACTATATATATATATTCATTTAATATATCACCATCAATGAATATATATAACATATACATATATGGATTGTATATATATGCATACAGATTATAATTATATACAATGAATTATTATTCATCTTTAAAAACAAAGAAATGTTGCCATTTCTGACATTATGAATGAAACTGAAAGGCATTATGCTAAGTGAAATGAGCCAAACAAAGAAGGCAAACTTGGTATGGAATCAGGATTTCATGTAATTAAAAAAAATGCTCAAACTCTTAAAAACAAGAAGTAGAAAAGTAGTTTCCAGAGTCTGGGAGTGACAGAAACAGACAGTTTGGAAAAAGTACACAAATTTTCAGCTACAACATAAATAAGTTCTGACAATCTAATGTACCACATGGTTAACTGTTGTTGATTACAATGTATTGTATAATAAAAATTTACTAAGTGAGTAGAACTTAAATGTTCTTACAAAAAAAGGTAAACATGTGATATAATAAATGTGTTAACTAAATTGGAGGAGAATCCAGTGGCAATGCATACATATAGCATATCATCATGCTGTACATTTTAAATATCTTAGTTTTGTCAATTATACTTCAGTAAAGCTTAAGAAAAAATAAAATATACAAAAAATATCTGAAATAACCAAACATTATACATTAAAGAGCCAGAAATATACTTACTTTTATCAGTTTTTAAATGTTCTGAATTTTAATTTCCTTTTTTTAGTTTCTTTTTTAAAGTGTATTTTATTGATTATCATATTACAGTTTTTCCCCTTTATGTCCCTTCTGCCCTATACTCTCAACCATCCAGCATTCCCCCTCACCCTTAGTTCATGTCCACAGGTTGTACAAATAAGCTCTTCGAGTTCTCTATTTCCTATACCATTTTTTAACCTCTCCCCATCTATTTTATGCCTACCAATTATGCTTCTTCTTCCCTGTACCTGACCCCCCATTCTTCTCTTCCACCTCCCCACTGAAATCCCTCCATGTGATGTCCATTTCTCCGATTCTGTTCCTGTTCTAGGTGTTTGCTTAGTTTTTGTTTTTTAGGTAAAGTTGCTGATAGTTGTAAGTTTGTTGTCATTTTACTGTTCATATATTTGATCTTCTTTTTCTTAGATAAGTCCCTTTACCATTATTCATATAATAAGGGCTTGGTGATGATGAACTCCTTTAACTTGACACTCTCTGGGAAACACTTTATCTGCCCTTCCATTCTAAATGACAGCTTTGCTGGATAGAGCCATCTTGGATGTAGGTCCTTGCCTTTCATGGCTTCAAATATTTCTTTCCAGCCCCTTCTTGCTTGCAAGGTTTCTTTTGAGAAATCAGCTGATAGGCTTATGGAAACTCCTTTGCAGGTAACTGTCTCATTTCCTCTCGCTTCTTTTAGGATTTTTTTCTTTATCTTTAATCTTGGGTAACTTAATGATGATGTGCCTTGGTGTGTTCCTCTTTGGGTCCAACTTCTTTGGGACTCTTCCTGGAAGTCTATTTCCTTCACCAGATTGGGGAAGTTTTCTTTCATTATTTCTTTCAATAAGTTTTCAATTTCTTGCTGTTGTTCTTCTCTTTCTAGCACCCCTATAATTTGGATATTGGAACACTTCAGGGTGTCCCAGAGGTTTGTAAGTCTCTCTTTATTTTTCTGAATTCTTGTTTCTTCATTCTGTTCTGGTTGGATATTTATTTCTTCCTTTTGTTCCATATCAGTGATCTGAGGCCTTGTTTCCTTCCTGTCACTGTTGGTTCCCTGAATATTTTGCTTATTTCATTTTGAGTATCTTTCATTTTTTTGACCAAGCTCAATTAGTTCTGTGAGCATTTTGATTACCAGGGCTTTAAATTCTCCATCAGACAGGTTGGCTATATCCTCATCGCTTAGCTCTCTTTCTGAAGTTTTGCTCTGTTCTTTTATTTGGGCCCTATTTCTTTTTCTCAAGGCACCTGTTAAGTTGTAAGGGGGCAGGGCCTTAGGTATTCACCTGGGCAGGGAAACTTTCCTTGCTGCACTGCAGTGCTGCCTGTGGGCGAGGGCCAGAGAGGGACCAATGCAGCTCACCTGCTTGACTCTAGCCCACTTTCCAAAGAACCCTCCTGTGAGACTGGGAGTTTCTCCCACCATGGCAACCCCACTGTAGTCCACAGTCAGCTCTGAGTCCCAGTTTCCCATTCAGCCAGCCCCACTCTTGTGGTCCACTACCTCACCATGGGTTCTCTCCGTCCACAGTCTTACTGGTCTTACACAGTCTTACCCAGTAGGCAGTCTTACCAGCTGTTTCAGCGGGTTGACTGTTTCTTAAAATCCTTGGTTGTTGGAGTTCTATACAGTTTGATTTTCTGGCACTTGTGGATATTTATTGATTTTAGATTGGTTGTTATTCTCCTTTTGGTTGTGTGAGGAAGGGTTTCTATCTATGCCTCAATCTTGGCCAGATCTTTGAATTTTAATTTCTAATATAGTAAATATTAATAGAAAGAACTCACAAAATACTAAAAGTTATTTTACAGTACTTAATATAATGAATAATATATTTAAAAGTGTAAAGAATTCTTGAGACTAAAGCATTAGAAAGCCACAGTCCTAGAATTTCAAGGTTGCTATACTTCCTATAGAAGTATAACTTACTCTTTTTTCATCAGCAACACAATTTGTCAAATAAAATGCATGTCTTAAGATATTTTTTCCCATTTTCCTGGAATGGTCTTTTAACTCCTCCCATCTCTACCTTTTATAATTCAGCTAAATCTAAATTATTTACTTCAACTACTCTTAATATCCAGCAATTTCACTGCTATAAATATATCCTCATAAAAAACTTAATCACTTACAGATAAATGTACAACAAAATTCACTGCTGTAATGATTGTGTTAATAAAAAACTAGTAACAAAATAAATGTCTAACAACAAAAGATAGTTAAATAATTTAATATATGGTACATTCAAATAATTTGAAGGCATATATGTAATGTAGATGTATATACATTGACATAGATAATATTAAGAGGGTAGATCACATTAAAGAATAGTGTATACAATAACATTCTAAAATTCTAAATCTTTATAAATAAAATCTTGTTGGGAAAAATAATACCATAATCAAAGTTAAAAGGAAAGTGAAAAACTGTTTATGCTGTACACCTGAAATCAATACAAAGTAATGTTGAAAGTAAACTGTAATTGAAAAAAAATTTTAAAGTGTATAGGTGCTAAAGAAATAAAGAATTCTCTGTATGGCATAGGGAAAGCTGTTAAAAATTTGACAAAAGGTAAATATTCTCAACATGCATAGAGTTCTCAAAAGTGGGGTCAGTATGGTAGAGTAGGTAGAACCTGAATAAAAGGGAACCCTCATGCATTGTTGATGGGAATGAAATTATGGTTATCACTATGAAAACTATGGAGGGCCCTCAAAAAGTTAAAAATGAAACTGCTTTATGATCCAGTGATTCCACTTATGAGAATATATCTGAAGAAGCCTGTAAAGGTAATTCAAAAAACTATATGCGCCTCTATGTTCATTGCACTGCTTTTTATAATAGCCAAGTTATGGAAGCAACCCATGCCTATCAAAGGATGAGTGGATAAAGAAGTGTGGTACATATATGCAATGGAATAGTAGTCAGCCATAAGAAAGGATAAAATCTTACCATTTGTGACAGCATGGATGGACCAAGAGGGTATTATGTTCAGTAAAATAAGTCACTCCGAGAAAGACAAATGCCATATGATCTTTACATTCCACATGTAAAGAACAGAATGTAAGGAACAGAATAATCAAACAAATGAAATTGAAACAGAGTCATACAGAACAGACTGATGGTTGCCAGAAGGGAGGTAGGTTGGGAGACTAAGTGAAAGAGGTGAAGGGATTAAGAAGTACAAATTGACAGTTACAAAAGAGTCACAGGAATATAAAGTACAGCATAGGGAATGTAGTCAATAATATTGCAATAGCTATGTACGTTGCCAGGTGGGTACCGGAAATATTGAGGGAAACACTTTGTAGAGTATGAGTATATGATTGTCTAACCACTATGTTGTACCTGAAATCTATACAAAATAATATTGTAAGGTCATTGAAGAATAAAAACATTTTTAAAATGTACTGATATCTGAAAAAAATCTCAGGAAGTAATTTTGTGAATATCGAAAAAGTGATTCTAAAGTTTATATAGACACAGAAAGTCCAAAATAGTCAACATCATATTGAAGAAGACCACAAAGTTGGAGAATTGATACTTCCTGGTTTTATGATTTATTATAATTTGACAGTAATTTGTGAAACAATAGATGCATCAATGGAAAAGAATAGAGAGTCTAGAAATAGGCACACAGAGATATAATCAACTTTAACAAGAGAGCAAAGACAATGCAATGGAGCATAAAAGTAATCTTTTCAAGCAATGATATTAGAACAACTGAACATCCATATGCAAAAAAGAGTCTAGACACAGACCTTACACTTCACAAAATTAACTTACAATGAGTCACAGATATAAATATAAAATGTAAAACTATAAATTTCCCAGAAGATAACATAAGAGAAAATCTAGACAACATTGGCTTTGCAATGACTTTTTACATATGACTCCACCAGTATGATACATAAATTGAAAAAAATTGATAAGCTGGACTTCATTAAAATAAAGAATTTCTGTGCTGTGAAAGACATTGTCAAGAGAATGATAAGACAAGACACAAACAAAAAATATATTTTCAAAAGCTATATCTGGAAAAAGAAGTGTTATGAAAAATGTATAGAGAACTCTTAAAACTGAACAATAAGAAAGCAAACATCCCAATTGAAAAGTAAGTCAAAGACTTTAACAAATCTCTGAAAATGCCAAATAAGCATATGTAAACATGCTCAATATAATTTCATCAGGGAAATGCACAATGATTAGAAAGGTCAAATCTAGTCCTGGCCAGGTGTCTCAGTTTGTTGGAGCATCATCCCATTCACCAAAAGGTTGCAGTTTCAATTCCCAGTCAGGACACTTACCTAGGTTTCTGGTTTGATCCTCGGTCAGGACACGTATGTGAGGCAACCGATTGATGTTTCTCTTCTCTATCTCCTTCTCCCATCAATAAAAATATCCTCGGTTGAGGATTTAAGAAAACAAGAGAAGGGTCAAATGTAACACTAAATACTGATGAAGATGTGGAACAAGAGGAACTCTCATTTATTTATGGTGGGAATGCAAAATGGTGCAACCAATTTAAAAGACATTTTGGCAATTTCTTATATAACTAAATATAGTCGTTCCATATGATATAGCAATTGTGTTCGTTATATTTACTCAAAGGTCTTGAAAACTTTTATTCAGACAAAAATATACATGGATCTTGATAGCAGCTTTATTCATAATTAAAACTTGGAAGCAACCAAGTTGTGTTTTCATAGGTGAATGGGTAAACTGTGGCACATTCAGACCATGGAATAGTATTTAGTGCTAAAAAATTTTAAAAAGCACCTATCACAATGTGTAAAGACATGGAGAAACTGTAAATGCATATCACTAAGTGAAAACAGCCAATGTGGAAAGCCTACATATTGTAGGATGCCAAGTGTGTAGCTTTCTAGAAAAGGCAAAGCTAAAGGTATGGAGACAGTAAAAAGAGATGTGATCACCTGGAGTCAGAGCAGAGAAAGTATGAATGGAGTATAGAGGATTTTCAGGGCAGTGAAACTACTCTGCATAATACTATATCAGTAATTACATGTCATTATATGTTTTTCAAAAACCATAGAATGTGAAAAACCAAGAGTGAATGCTAAATTCTATGCTATGGATAATAATGATATGTCCATGTGGGTTTATCAGTATAACAAATGTACCACATTATTATTGAGAGATGCTGATAATCCAAGAGGCTACTCATGTGTGGGGGTAAGAGGGTCTGTGGAAATTTTCTGTGCCTTCTGCTCAATTTTGCTGTGAAATTAAATGGCTCTAAAAATAAAGTCTATTTTCCACTCCATGGACATAATAAAAAGTAAAGGAAACATAGGCTCCAAATAATATGTACAATATGACCCTTTTTATGAGATATAATACATATATAAGTATATATTGCTGACCAGAGTGAATATAAAAAGCTGTATATAAAAATAATAGTAGCAGTTTTCTTTGAATATGTATAAATGTTTAAGCCTTTTTAATTTTCTAAATTTGTAACTTTATACAAGTTATTAAAAACTTAAAGCTATTTCTACTCTGGAAATGATTGGCAAGTATAGATATTTAGGGCCTTTGGTGACATATTTTTGTTTTCAAGCAGTATATGTTTGTATTAATGAACCAAAGATCAAATATATTTTACATTTACAAAAAAAGGCTCGTACTGTGTCCTTATAGTTTTGTGAAGCTGGAAAACAATACCAAACTGTTTCTACTGGTGATATGGCCTCATCTTTCAATATAAATATGTAGCTGAAATCCATAACACCAAATATGATTCCTCCAAAATAAAAAGAACATTTGTGTTATTTCCCATCCTTCCTGAAGATTAACATATACAGTGTTAAGTACTTAGTATTATTAGTTGTCCACTATAAAGTCTCAGCAGATAAAATATTTTATAAAGATATTACATATACAAAACTGTAAATGGAAACAATGTCAAAAATACAGGTGTTCTTTATGTACAGGAGTGCATAAGACCATTTATTCTCATTACCTTAGACTTAGAGAAATTTCTAATGGAAACTGTCCTTTCAATGAAATAGTATGCACACATAGGAAGGATTTACTGCAAGAGGAAGGAGATACTATTTGCCTTAAAAGGCAGCAGATAGTCACAGAAACTGCTTCATAAAGTGTAAGTCAACATTAAGTCACAGGTTAACTCTATTATTTTTATCCCCACGTTATTGTGATTATTCATAGAGGTCTGGTCCACGTAGTGTGTCCTCATTTACTAACATGTGCTCCCTCTGCTGGATTCCTGGCCATATAACAAGAGAGAATACTGGGTAAACAATTTTATTATTCTTGGGTCATTATAGTTGTGTTGTGTGAAATATAAAGTTATTAATAATGTTAAATTAAATCAATGTAAATAAATGTCATATCTTTGTGACAGTCATTTTATCATGGCTTGGCCCATCTACTGTTGTTCAGGGATCATGAAATGTGCATTTATTAACCCAGAGTGCCTTTTGACCTGGACTTTTGTAATAGTGATGTTTTTTTTACTACAGATCCACTGTCATCTTTGCTTGAGGTTGATACCTTATTTTTCTGTTTACTTATAATTTAAACTTGTGTTTGGTGATCTACTTCACATTTACTTGTTGATTTTCACATTCTTCTATCTCTGGGTAACTACAGTCCTGGTTACCCTGGTACAATCACAGATTATATATTTTCCTTGTAAAAGTATTAGATAAAAAGTGATCACCCTAGATGACTTACTCATCACCTGCTTGTCACTACCTACCTGGCTATCAGAGTCATATGTCTGCTGTTTTGAAAAAGTATAAACTGCTGAATCACACCTATCCTACTCAAACTCCCTTATCTTCTCTTAGAGTAAAATTAATCTATGACCAAAATGGTGGATGACCTAAAAGATTTGGTGACTATGATAAAAAGCAAAAACTGTTGTTGACTTTATAAAACTGCAACTTCAATAGGGCAACTCATAATGGCAAAAAGTGCACACCTTGCCTGCAAACAAATTCTCAGATCTCTGTGGGAATGATACACTTTGATTAACCAAGAGCTATTCCTAGGCCTTTGTACTTTGATGCAGTTCTTGTCCCTTGTGTGCAGTTAAAAGGATTGCTTTATTCCTGATTACTTTTCTGAACTATTATGACTATGGAAACTAAGGGCACTAATAAATAAATGAGAATATCCGTGAATAAAATAAAAATGACTGCATTGAAAACAAATGCACATCCCACTTCTGAATTCTCTATTTCTGATAGACTAAATCAGTTCATAAAAATTAATTAAAAATGTACAAAACAGATGCCTCTTTAAAAATTACTTCAATTCTAGTCCTTACAACTGACACATTATGCATTCAGTTTGCTCTGGGGTGCTCAAGTTGCATCAGGAAAAGGATTAGGTTTTTAATTAATGCCAATAACAATACCAATGGTATATACTAGTAAATAGGAAACAAAAAGCTCCAAAGACTACATGTAGACTACTGAAAAACCATCTTGGACTTTATCTAAAGTGAGATAAAATTTCAGGGTGTATTTTAAAGCAAAATTAAAATGTCTAAATTGAATGAGAAAATATTGCCAAGACATAACTTGCAAATAGAAAATAGAGATAAATTATGTGGTTTTTATCAACAGTTTAAAACTAAGTAAAATTCAATAAACTCACTCTATAGATGTCTACATAGAAAAATCATTAGTGTTTAGAATATATTATATGCATGAGACATTTATCTACTCTATAATTGAAATATATTATCTTTTCATATAATTATTCAACTCCCAAAATATTTACAAGTAGTCCTTACAATATTTAATAAACTAGCTTCCTTCTTCTCTTAGTCATATGGCAGATTTAAAAATAAAGATAATTTATACATCTGAGAAAAAATCAATAGAAAGAATGGGGGGAATGAAGCTTTCTGAAGCTGGAGCTTTTTTTGTGAACAAACAGAATTTTGAACAGTAACAGAAATATGAGTAATTGAACCAACAGTATCTCCTATATCTTATGGCTGACAGAGTGAAGCTACAAGTTAGTTCTGGGCAACAGAACAATAACCTCAGTGTTTTAATGCTAGTGAAAGCTGAATGAGAAAGACTAAAAAGACAAATTTATTAGAAGGAAGGAAGTTGATTATCTTAAGATACCAATTGTCCCTGGTCATGTAAATATTAAAGGGCAAAGTCAACAATAAAATAAATTGGAGCTAAATGAAATAAAATGGGTGTATTTTGAAGGAAAACAGAAGAGAAACACAGGAGGAGATAGAGGAAATGAACATGGGAGATAGATTCTAAATAATCTATCATGAGGATTCAACGTTACACAATAAAGTGAAACACAAAACGTGTTTATCAAAGGGCTCTAAAGAAGAATAAGGACAACTCTGACTAATTTTCTTAGGTATTAATGTTTTTTAATGCTTGCTGCTAATGTTTTTCTGGTCTCTTCCATTGAAATTATTCTAAATTATGACATTTAAATAATTTTCAGATGGATTTCATGTCCATTAAATATTATGAATGAAAATATAAAAGAAATGAATATATACATAAAACTAAAATGGTAATCTGGCCATTTTAGACATTTCAATGCTCTAAAGCAGGGGTCAATAGTATTTCAGAAGTGGGGTGCCTAATTGCTGACCTCTGGTGTTTTTTATATGAATTGCAGGGACACAACGTGAAGAAGTTGAAAAAGATACCTGCGTTAGAATATTGCCCCTGCTCCATGGTTTCATCCACACAATTATAAATTAATTGCCTAAACACTTTAAAATATTTCCTTTTAAATAAAAAACCTGACCATATCAAATACTGTATCTTAATCAATCATTCATTCAAAAATCATTTAGCAAGTCCCTATTATGAGCTAGAAATGGTGCTAAGCACTACTGATCGAATCAGAGGCAAAACAGACATGTCCTCTGCCCTAATTTTTATTGAGGACATAGAGACAACTCCTTTCAAACAGCCCCCAGGTGCCCATAGTTGAGATGCAGAATGAAATTTAATTTTATTTTTCCTTTTTATTTATTTTTTAGATCATGAATTTAATTTAATGTAATAAAGAATATTTCCCTAAGCAATCTATGCAGAAATGAATTTTTATCCTTCATTTTAGGCCTATGTAATTTTTCAAAAACAATACAATTAAACACATCAGAAAAATGTAAGAAACATTAGAAACAAATGTACAAACATATCTACAATCATTCTTATAGGAGAATCATCTGTCATAGCTTATAAAACATAGATTACAAAAATACATCAAACTATAAAAAACTTGCAGTATCTGTCAATGACAGGAAACTATAAGAGATATGAAATATAAAATACAATGAACTATCACCTCACACTTGCCAGAATGGCTACCATCAACAAAGCAACAAACAACAAGTGCTGGTGAGGTTGTGGAGAAAAGGGAACCCGAGTGCACTGTTGGTGGGAATGCAGACTGGTGCAGCCACTGTGGAAAACAGCATGGAGTTTCCTCAGAAAACTAAAAATGGAACTGCCGTTTGACCCAGGTATTCCACTTGTGGGAATATATCCAAAGAACCGTGAAACACCAATCCAAAAGAACCTATGCACCCCACATTCATAGCAGCATAATTTACAATAGCCAAGTACTGGAAACAGCCTAAGTGCCCATCAGTAAATGAGTGGATCAAAAACCTGTGGTACATTTACACAACGGAACACTATAAAGCAGAAATAAAGAAGGAGCTCCTACCCTTTGTTAACAGCATGGATGGAACTGGAGAGCATTATGCTAAGTGAAATAAGCCAAGCACAGAAAGACAAATACCATATGATCTCACTCATATGTGGAATCTAATGAATGAAATAAACTGATGAACAAAAATAAAACCAGAGGCATGGATACATGGAACAGACTGACAGATCTCAGGGGAGTGGGTGGGGAGGACTGGAATAGATAAGCCAAAGGACATATATGCATCTATACATGGTCCATGGACACAGACAACAATGTGGGGGAGGCCAGTTGAGGGGCAGCAGGGGCTTGGTGGACAGGGAAAAGGGGGGGATGTGGGACATCTGTAATAATGTCAATAATAAAAAATAAAAACAAACTGGACTTCCAGTCAAGATGGAGGTATAGGTGAACACATTGTGCCTCCTCGCACAACCAAAATTAAGAACAACAAAGATTTAGAAACAAGAAAACAACCAGAACTGAGAGAAAAATTGAACTGTACAGAAGTCCAACAACCATTCATCCAGACAGGTAAGAGGGGTGGAGTCATGGCAGGAAAACATGGAGGTTGGTGGACCCGGGTGTGCAGGCAGCAATGGCTGGCAGATCCCAGGCATGCAGGTGGTGGCTAGCAGACCCTGGGCATGGGGTGGCAAGGGTGCAGACCCAGTGAGGCTGTGTAAGGTGGCTGGCTGACCAGGTGGTCCCACATTCGTGCACAGATATCCAGGCAAAGGGGAATCCACGGAGGGGACTGGAATCTGAGAGAGAGCAGAGCAAGCACCATTGTTCCCTCTTGGACCCCGCCCCCACATACGGCATCACTACTCAGTGACTGGGCTGCCCTGCCCTGGGGAACACCTAAGGCTCTGCCCCTCACTATGTAACAGCCGCAACCACACCAAAAAAAAAAAAAGTCTCAAATGGGAGAATAAATCAAAGCCCCAGAGCCAATTCATCTAAGCAACCAAGAGTGAGCCAACCTATCGGATGCACAGTTGATTTTGCTCACAAATTAGATGAACAAATGAAGGCTACAATAAGTGAAATGAAGGAAAATGCACAGGGAACCAATAGTGATGGGAGGAAAACTGGGACTCAAATCAATGGAGTGGACCAGAAGGAAGAAAGAAACAACCAAACAGAAAAGAATGAAGAAACAAGGATTCAAAAAAAATGAGGAGAGTCTTAAGAACCTCCAGGACATCTTTAAACATCCCAACATCCGAATTATAGGGGTACCAGAAGGGGAAGAGGAAGAGCAACAAGTAGAAAACTTATTTAAACAAATAATAAAGGAGAACTTCCCCAATCTGGCAAAGAAAATAGACTTCCAGGAAGTCCAGGAAGCTCAGAGAGTCCCAAAGAACTTGGACCCAAGGAGGAACACACCAAGGCACATCATAATTACATTACCCAAGATTAAAATGAAAGAGAGAATTCTAGAAGCAGCAAGAGATAAGGGGACAGTCACCTACAAAGGAGTTCCCAACAGACTGTCAGCTGATTTCTCAAAAGAGACCTTCCAGGCAAGAAGGGGCTGGAAAGTACTTCTCAGATAAGGTCAAGTTAAAGGAGTTCATCATCACCAAGCTCTTATTATATGATATGTTAAAGGGACTTATCTGAGAAAAAGAAGATAAAAAATAGCACAGTAAAAAGACAGCAAACTCACAGGTATTAACAACCACACCTAAAACAAAAGCAAACTAAGCAAACACCTAGAACAGGAACAGAACCACGGAAATGGAGATCACATGGAGGGTTAGCAACAGGGGAGTGGGGGGAGGAGAGAGTGGGAAAAGGTACAGAGAAAAAGTAGCATAGATGGTGGGTAGAAAATAGACAGGGGGAGGGCAAGAATAGTGTGGGAAATGTAGAAGCTAAAGAACTGATGACACATGGACGTGAACCAAAGTGAGGGAATGTGGGTGGGAGGGTGTGTGCAGGGTGGAGGGGAATGATGGGGGAGAAATGGGACAACTGTAATAGCATAATCAATAAAATATATTTAAAAATAACAAGAAACTATAAAAGGTTATCTAGCATATTAGAAAAAGTTGCAAATGCAAAATTTGGAAATGAAGATTACTTACAATTTTGAAATAAAACAACTTAGTAGATGAATTTAAAAGCAAATAGACTATACTGAAGAGCAAATAAGTAACCTACAAAATCACTCAAATGAAATTGTACAGGAAGCAGAGTAGATAAATAAAAACATGGATTCACAGAAGAAAGGAAAGAGATATGAAAGATAAAATGAGAAAATATGAGGGGGGCCCAAAAAACACTAAATTTATTAATAAAAATTATGTTTATTCTTACATGTTTAAACTTCAGTCACCTTCAAAGGACTCTCTACTTGATGCAATACACCTATTGAGACTTTTTCCCACTGCTCAAAAGTTTTTGAACTCGTCAATTTTGAGGCCTTTTAATGCTGCTGCCATTTTTTTGTTTCACCTCTTCCACATTGACAAGACCTTTCCCTTTGAGGACATTTTTTTATCCAGGGAAACAAAAGAAAAAAGTCACCTGGGACAAGATCTGGTAAATAGAGAGGGTGGCACACAGGGGTCATGCTGTTTTTTGGTTGAAAACTGCTGAACACTCAGCATGGTGTGGGCAGGTGCATTTGTAAGTCACATCATGAAATGGGTGAACACATTGAGTCTTCAAAGAAAATTTCGCTGAAGCTGAGCACAGCTTCTTAGAACAATGTCAGCTGGTTCACTGATACAGATGGGTTCCTAGAACATTCACCTAGCGGGGGAAGATTGTACAACAAGGGGCTCACCCTCCAGAAGATAATTCCAGCTTTTTGGGGGTTCCCCCTCATATAATCAGAGTTCTTGAAGGAAAGTACAGAAAACAGCAGAGGATATGTGTGAAGACAATCGATGAGAAATTTCCAAGCACAATAAAAGAGATTAAAGAATTTCAATGAATCTCCAGCAAATAATTGTTTCTCAAATATTTAACATCTAAAGATATTGCAATAAAAGTACAAAAAAAAACAATGGCAAAGAGAAAAAATTAAGCCCACCTCCAAAAATAAGACATCATCTTCAAAGTAGCAAAGTTAAATGTATCAGTGACTCTCAACAGCAAAAATGGAAATCAGAAGATAATGTAATAATATACAATTCACTGAAAGAAAATCATGCCATTCTGAAAAATCTATGCTCAGAGAAACAATCAATTTAAAAGTTATTTTCTTCTCCTTTTCCGAGTTCCAAAGAGTTAATTTATTTTAGTAAAACTATGACCAACAGCACTTCTTGATATTTTTCCAGCTTTCTTTCTTTTTCTTAAACTTGTTGGGGGCAACATTGGTTAATAAGATCATATAGGTTTCAAGTGCACATTTCTATGATACATAATCTGTATATTGCATTATGTGCATGCTTCCTAAATTCAAACCACCATCTGTCACCACATATTTGTCCCCCTTTAACTTTTACTACCCACCTACCCCTTCCCTCTTGTAACCACCATACTGTTGTCTGTGTTTATGAATTTCAGTTTTATATCCACATATGGTCCTTAGCTTTTTTCTGACTGAATTATTTTGCTTAGCATAATATTCTCAAGGTCCATTCATGTTGCAAATAGTAGTATTTCATATTTTCTTATGGCTATTATTCCACATATTATATGTACCATATCTTCTTTATCCAACCTTCTATTGAAGGAAATTTTGGTAATCTCCATGTCTTGGCCACCATGGGTAATTCTCCAATGAACACAGGGGTTTATATACCTTTGCAAATAAATGTTTTCAAGTTTTTAGGGTAGATACCCAGAGGGGGATAACTCTATTCTTAATTTTTAGGAGCCTCCATACTGTTCTCCACAGTGGCTGCACCAGTTTACATTCCCACCAGCAGTGAGCGAGGGTTCCTTTTCCTCCACAGACTCTCCAACACTTGTTATTACTTGTCTTGTTGATAACAGCCATTCTAATGAGTATGAGGTGGTAACTCATTGTAATTTTGATTTGCATTTTCATAATATCTAGTGAATTTGAACATCTTTTCATATCCTCTTTTCAGGTCCGCTGCCCATTTTTAATGGATTTTTTTGTATATTGTTTGGTGTTGAATTTATGAGTCCTTTATGTATTTTAGATATTAACCCCTTGTTGGAGCTGTTTGCAAATATCATCTCCCATTCAATTGGTTGCTTTTTTTGTTTCATTTTCACTTTATTTTATTGTGTAGAAGCTTTTTAGCTTGATATAGTCCCATTCATTTATTTTTGCCTTTACCGCCCATGCCTTTGGAGACAAATTCATAAACTGCTCTCTATGACAAATGTCCATTAGAAACTATGTTTTCCTCTATGTAAGTTATTGTTTCAGATCTTATATTTAGGCCTGTGATCCATTTTGAATTATTTTTTTTACAGAGAGACAAACTGTAATCTAGTTTCATTCTTTTGCATGTAACTTTCCAATTTTTCCAGCACCATGTATTAAAGAGGCTTTCCTTGTGTGTTTTTGCCTTCTTTGTAAAAAAATATTTGCATACATACATGTGGGTTTATTTCTGGGCTTTAAATTTTTTTTCATTGGTCTGCATGTCTGTGTTTCTACCAATGTGATGCTGTTTTCAATATCATAGTTCTGTAATATAATTAAAAGCCAAGTAGTACGATATGTCTGGCTTCATTCTTTTTTCTTAGGATTGCTGTGGATATTTGAGGTCTTTTGTCATTCTGTACAAGTCTGATGATTTTTTTATTCCATTTATTTAAAAAATGACATTGGGATTTGGATGGAGATTACATTAAGTCAGTATATTCCCTTGGGTAATTTGACCATTTTAACTATGTTCATTCTTCCAATCCACAAATACGTATTTTTTCATTTAATTGTGCGTTTTTCAGTATCTTTTAATAATGCTTTACAGTTTTCAGTATATTGTTTCTTCACATCTTTTGTTAAGTTTATTTTTAGGCATTTTAATTTTTTGGTTGCAATTGCAAAAGGAATATTTTTAATTTCTTTTTCTAAAGTTTCATTGTTAGCATATAGAAAAACAGTGGATTATTTTGCATTGATTTTGTATCCCGCAGTTTGCTGTGTTGTTTATTTTTTCTAATAGTTTTTGGTGGAGTATTTAGGGTTTTCGATATACAGAGTCATGTCATCTGCAAAAAGTGAAACTTTTACTTTTTCCTTTCTGATTTGGATGCCTTTTATTATTTTTTCTCTTGCATGATTGCTCTGGCTACAACTTCAAGAACTATGTTGAATAAGAGAGGTGAGAGTGGGCATGCTTGTCTTGTTCCTGGTCTTGGAGAAAAAGCTTTCAGTTTTTCATCATTGAGTATGATATTAGCTGAGGGTTTGTTCTATGGCCTTTACTATGTGCAGTTACTTTCTTTCTCTACCAATTTTATTGACTGTTTTAATCAAAAATGGATGTTGTAGCTTATCAATGCTTTTTCTTATGTATTTATAAGATCAGATGATTTTTATCCTTTCTTTTGTTAAAGTGTATTACATTGATTGATTTGCAAATGTTGAACACATTTATGATAAAAACTCTCAGCAGAGTGGAAATAGAGAGATCATGCCTCAACATAATAAATGTTGTACATGAAAAACCTACAGCCAACATCATACTCAATGGGCAAAAACCAGAAGTATTTCCCTTATGATTGGGAACAACACAGTGATGTTTGCTTTCACCATTCATATTCAAAATAATATTGGAAGTCTTGGCCACAGGATTCAGACAACAAGAAGAAATAAAAGATATCCAAATTGGAAAAGAAGAAGTAAAACTTATTTGCAGATGGCATGATATTGTACCTAGAAAACTCTAAAGACTACACCAAAAAACTACTAGACCTAATAAATGAATATGGCAAAGTAGCAAGATACAAAATTAATATCCATAAATTGGTGGCATTTCTATATACCATCAATTAGCTAACAGAAAGAGAAAACAAGAAAACAATCTCATTTAATATTGCACCAAAAATATTACCTAGAAATAGTTTTAACCAAGAAAGTAAAAGACCTGTAGTTCAAAAAAATTTTTTTACAGATGCAAATAAGTAGAAGCATACACCAGGTTCAGGGATTGGAAGAATTAACATCATTAAAATTTCAACAATACCCAAAGCAATCTATAGATTCAATGCAATACCTATTACATTATCAATGGCATATTTCACAGATCTGGATCAAATATTGTAAAAATATAGAGAGAGCCAGAAAAGAGACCAAATGGCCTCAGTGATCTTGAAACAGAAGAACAAAATTAGAGGTATCACAATATCTGATATCAAACTATACTGCAAGTTCATAGCTATCATGGGTATCAAAACAGCCTGGTAGTGGCATAAGAAGAGTCATAGAATATTGGAATAGAACAGAGAGCCCAGAAATCAACACATATCTATATGGTCAAGTCATATTTTGCAAAGGAGGCAAGAATATACTATGGGGTCAAGACTGTCTCTTCAAAAAATGGTGTTGGGACTACTGGCCAAGATGGAGGCATAGGTGGATATACTGTACCTCCTCCCTCAACCAAAAGAAAGACAAGAACAAATTTAAAAACAAAAAACCACCAGAACTGCTAGAAAATCGAACTGTATGGAAGTCTCACAACCAAAGAGTTAAAGAACCAACATTCATCCAGACTGGTAGGAAGGGCAGAGACAGGCAGCTGGGGAGGAGAGGACTCACGACAAAGTGGCAGCTGTTGGACTGGGCAAGGTGGTGACTGGCAGAGTGGGCAGTCCCACATTTGCATGCGGGTAAACTGGGAGGAGAAACTGGGGAGTGAGACAGACCATACAACCCAGGGCTCCATTGCAGGGAAATAAAGCCTCAAAACCTCTGACTGAAAAAACTTGTGGGGGTTGAGGCAGTGGAAGACATTCCCAGCCTTACAGGAGAGTTTCTTGGAGCAAACCACAGGGTTCTAAAATGTACACAAAACCACCCACCCAGGAATCAGCACCAGAAGGGCCCAGTTTGATTGTGGGTAGCAGAGAAAGTGACTGAAAGCTGGCACAGAGCTGAATAATCAGCATTCTACCCTCTTGGACCCCTCTCCCACAGACAGTGTCACAAGACAGCAATGTGGATTGCCCCACCCTGATGAACACCTAAAGCTCCACCCCTTATTATGTAACAGTCATGCTGAGACCAAAAAAAAAAAAAATGGCACAAATGAAAGAACAGGTCCAGAAAAGATCCAGAAATAATACAACTAAGGGATGAAGAGATAGCCAACCTATCAGATGCACAGTTCAAAACACTGCTAATCAGGATGCTCACAGAATTGGCTGAATATGGTCACAAAATAGAGGTAAAAGTGAAGGCTATGAAAAGTGAAATAAAGGAAAATGTACAAGGAGCCAATGGTGTCTGGAAGGGAACCAGGACTCCAATCAATGGTGTGGACCAGAAGGAGGAAAGAAACATCCAATCATAAAAGAACAAAGAAAGAAGAATTCAAACAAATGAGGAGAGGCTTAGGAACCCCCAGGACATCTTTAAACGTTCCAACATCCAAATCATAGGGGTACCAGAAGGGGAAGAGGAAGAGCAACAAGTGGAAAACTTCTTTGAACAAATAATAAAGGAGAACTTCCCCAATCTGGCAAAGGAAATAGACTTCCAGGAAGTCCAGAAATCTCAGAGACTTTCAAAGAATTTGGACCCAAGGAAGCACACCAAGGCACATCATAATTACATTGCCCAAGATTAAAGAGGAGAGAATATTTAAAACAGGAAGTGAAAAGGACACAGTTAGCTACAAAGGAGTTCCCATAAGACCATTAGCTGATTTCTCAAAAGGAACCTTGCGGGCAAGAAGGGGCTGGAAAAAAGTATTCCAAATCATGAATGGCAAGGACCTATATCCAAGATTGCTCTATCCAGCAAAGCTGTCATTTAGAATGGAAGGGCAGATAAAGTGTTTCTCAGATAAGGTCAAGTTAAAAGAGTTTATCATCACCAAGCCCATATTATATGAAGTGTTAAAGGGACTTATCTAAGAAAAAGACGAGAAAAATATGAACAGTAAATTGACAATAAACTCACAGCTATTAACAACTAACCCTAAAAAAATGAACTAAGCAAACAACTAGGACAGGAACAGAATCACAGAAATAGAGATCACATGGAGGCTTATCAGCAGGGAAGGGGAGGGGGGAGTGAGGGAAAACATACAGAGAATAAGTAGCATAAATGGTAGGTAGAAAGTAGACAGGAGGTGATTAAGAATAGTACAGGAAATATAGAAGCCAAAGAACTTATATGCACAACCTATGGACATGAACCAAGGGGGGAATGTGGGTGGGAGGGGATGTGCAGAGTGGAGGGCAATAAAGGGGGGCAAAAGGGATAACTGTAATAGCATAATCAATAAAATATATTAAAAATAAATGGTGTTGGGAAAATTGGACAGATATATGCCAAAACCACCCCCCAAAAATGAAAACTAGAACACCAATGTACACCATACACAAAAGTAAACTCAAGATGGATAAAATACTTAAATATAAGTCACAAAATCATAAAAATCCTCGAAGAAAACATAGGCAGTAAAATTTCAAACTTGTCTTGGAGTAATTTGTTGCTAATATGTCTGTTATAATAATTGAAATAAAAAATAAACAAATGGAGCTACATCAAACTAAAAAGTTTGTGCACAGCAAAAGAAATCATCAACAACATGAAAAGACAATCCACTGAATGAGAGAATATATTTGCTAATGATACATCTGATAAGGAGTTAATCTCCAAAATATATAAAGAACTTATAGAACTCAACACCGTGAAGACAAACAATCCAGGTAAAAAAATGGATAAAGGACCTAAATAGACACTTAACCAAAGAGGACATACAGATGGCTCATAGACATAAAAAAATGCTCAATGTCACCAATCATCAGAAAGATGCAAATTAAAACCACAATGAGATATCACCTTACACCTGCCAGAATGGCTATTATAAATAAATCAATGAACGAGTGTTGGCAAGTATATGGAGAAAAGGGAACCCTAGTGCACTGTTGGTGGGAATGCAGACTGGTGCAGCCACT
Organism: Anoura caudifer; assembly: GCA_004027475.1. Taxonomy (NCBI): domain Eukaryota; kingdom Metazoa; phylum Chordata; class Mammalia; order Chiroptera; family Phyllostomidae; genus Anoura; species Anoura caudifer. The sequence goes on along the minus strand of PVKU01009041.1, from coordinate 44,590 downwards.
GTGGAAAACACTATGTAGTGTCCTCAAAAAATTATAAATGGAATTGCCTTTTGACCCAGTGATCTGACTTCTGGGAATATATCCTAAGAATCCTGAAACACCTATTTGAAAAACTATATGCATACCAGTATCATAGCAGCAATACTTGCAGTAGCTAAGATCTGGAAAGAGCCCAAATGCCTGTCAGATGATGAGCGGCTCAAAAATCTGTGGCACATTTATACAATGGAATACTACATGGCCATAAAAATAAAGAAACCTTAACTTTCTTTTTTGCATTTTATTTTAATATTTCATTTTATTGTACCTTTCCATTACCATTTATCCCCCCTATACCCTCTTGCGCCTTCACCCACCACCTCCACCCCCTCACAATCACCACACTGTTGTCTGTGTCCATGAGGTAAATCTTACCCTTGGCAACAACACATATGGACCTGGAGGTTATTATGCTAAGTGAAATAAGCCAGAGAGAGAAATATAAATATTGCATGATCTCACTGGTATGTAGAATCTAGTGAACAAACTAAAGTGACAAACAAAATAGAAACAGGCATGGACACATGAAAGAGACTGACAAATGTCAGAGGGGAGGAGGAAAGAGGATTGGATGAAAGAAGATGAGGGGATTAGCCAGAGAGCATACATGCATGGACTGTGGACACCCACAACAGTGTGGTGATGGGGGGGGAATAAAGATCTCTGAAATACTGTTAACAATTTTAAAAAGGTGAAAAATAGCCCTGGCTGTTGTGGCTCAGTGGACTGAGTGCAGGCATGTGAACCAAAGAGCCGCAGGTTCAATTCCTAGTCAGGACACATGCCTGGGTTGTGGGCCAGGACCCCACCCCAGTAGGGGACATGAGAGATGCAACCTCACATTGATGTTTCTCTCCCTCTCTTTCTCCCTCCCTTCCTCTCTCTCTAAAAATAAATAAAATCTCTTTAAAAATAACTGGATTAGACCACTAGGGGTTCTCCAAATCAGGAAGATTATGGTTCACTTCCTCTGTACCTCCACATGTACTGCAAAATAATATGGAATTAGATATTAGATGAGAAGTATTGTTTTTATAAATAACAAAATTACATGAGTGCTGAAATTTAAATATTACTAATCACATGATGGTGGTACCCAAACATGAGACCAGTATTCAAGGTGTAGTCTGATGTTCGTGGAGCAACACAAAGTTTTATTACCTCCATTAGACAAAATGCCTTCACTGCAGGGAAAAGCCACATAATATTTCATTAATTAGTTAACATAATTATCAAAGCAGTCAACTTGCCCAAATAACTTAATTTGGTAATTAGTTATTGACTAGGACAGTTGTTTTACTGAATCCAGAGACTCTGCCAATTGTAACATACATAACACAATAGCAGCTTTCTCCATGGTTTCATTCCATTCGCATCATGAATACCTCATCTTCATCCACTTTAGAAAGCTAGCTATGAAAAAGAATGACACTTCCCTTTCAAATTTAACTTTTGTTCAAAGTATTATTCATTTATTTTACCTCTGGGCCTGATGCTGTTTTGTCTTTATCACTATGAGCAGTTTGGTGTTGGAGGAACTATTGTTTCATTAAAGAATAATTCTCATTCTGAACTTTTCAGCAGAGTTTGAAGTGAATAAGGAAAAGGAAAGAATTTTCCCGTTTTTCCTCAACCTACTTTCTTTCTTCTACTATTCTAACTTCTGCAAATAAGTTAGAATAGTAAAAGAAAGAAACCTTTTTTGCTTTTTATGTATGTTTTGTTTTGCTTTGCTTTTCGATAACAAAAATCATACCAAATTTTTGTTCTGATTCATTGCATGCACTACTTTTAAAAGAGTGGGTTTTGAGAGTATATATTACAGCATTAAAAGTAAAGGACAGGAATATAATATTTTAATCAATTAATGCAAATATTATAATTATTTTATGATTCTGAAGTTAATTTCTCTCATAAACCTGATATGAGAATTTAAATTTTCAAACATTAATTTATTCAAGAACAATTAAAATAAAAAATAAATTTAAAAAATAAAAAAGAAGGCAACCAGTAAAAAAAACCCCAAACATTAAATTATTCATTCAATATTAATGAAAAAACAGTGAATAAAGAATTCACTGTTTTTAATTTAATAACACAAGAGATTTTAAGGTGAAGAGATGATTTGGAAAAGGCAAAAAAAAAACCACAAAAAACAAAACAAAAAAAAAACCAGTTCGTGGTAGGGTACAAATATTTCCAGAGTAATTTTAGAGGGAATTTATCATGCTATTCAATTGCCAAATTATTACTGTCAGAAAGGAGGCATGACAATGAAAGTCTTAAATATCTTGGTTTGAATCTCCATTTCCCCACATTCTTGGCCCTCAGTTAGTACATCTTCAAAATAGCGATAATGATAGTACTGGCCCTTACTATCTCACAGAATTTGTGAATATCAAAGGAGGTAAGGGATGCATTTTCTGAGCACACTCCAAGTAACATAAGACTCCCAGATAATAGTCTTGTGAGAAACACCTCATATGTGTTTTTGTGGTAAAAATTTTGATTTAAATTACTAATTTGTTATTGTTTTTAATGTCTGTTATTCTTTTGTAAATTTTTTAAGTTTTTTTAAATTTATTTTAATTGTTGTTCGAGTACAGTTTTCTATCTTTTACTCCCATCCCAGCCCACCCCCCCAGCCCTCCCCACCTCCCTCCCATTTCCAACCCCCCCTAGTTTTTATCCATGTGTCCTTTACACTTCTTCCTGTAAACCCTTCCCCTTTTCCCCTGATCTTCCCTCCCCTCTCCCCTCTGGTGACTGTCAGTCTGTTCTCAATTTCAGTGTCTTTGGTTATATTTTGCTTGATTGTTTGTTTTGTTGATTAGGTTCCTGTTAAAGGTGAGATCATATGGTATTTGTCTTTCACTTCCTGGCTTATTTCGCTTAGCATGATGCTCTCCAGTTCCATTCGTGCTGTCTGTTATTCTTCTTGAGAGTAGGAAAAGCCTACTGTCTTGTATACTGGTATTTGTCTGAGAAAGAGCATAATGAATGATACAAAGTAACCAATGTATAAGTATGTGATGAATGAATGAAAACATGTAAATTTTATAGCAATTTACTGATTTTGCTGTTTCTATGCTGTATTAAAAGTGATGAAAAAACATAATCTTACTGCAATCTTACCACAAAAAAAGAACACCTGAAAAATTTTGGAGGTAATGGATTTATTTAGTACTCTCCTAGTGGTGACAGTATCACAGGTATCCTAAATCATCAAAATGTATCCATTAAAAGTGTGTACATTTTGTATATCAATTATATTTCAAAAAAGTTTAAAAATAAAAAACAGCAATCATACTAAAATCAGATTTCACAATCTAAATGGTATCATAATCTTAAATTTTTAATATTAAAAATATCAAAATAAATCAGTGAATTCAAGTAAATTTAATTATTAATCAGCATTCTTATAAATACCACTCTTTTCTGCATCAAACGTTACTTTTTTATCATGAAAATATGAGCTATTCTCAAATGCATTATGTGCTACAGCATTCTTGGATTTTATCTAACTACAAAGAGCAGTGCCAATCCAAGCACTGAATCACTGAACTATCATAAAAATTTATTTTTCTTTCCTGCATCCTCACTTCTTTCTGTTTGTGGCTTCTCATACTGGAGCTTCATTAGGCAGTAATATAAAGGGCAGAGTGACCAAACTTGAAAGATTAATTCCTCCTACTTCTGAGACGTGATTTTACAAAAGCTATGTTTATCAGCCATCATACACTGTCTGCACTCTCTCTCAGCGTGCCCCCTGTGACCCTTCAACATGCACGCACAAAATCATCTTACTCTCATAAGGACCAGAAGGTGCTCAACAATCAAAATGGTTTAAAAAATACTATGTCTGCTTAAAATGTGTTGAGTTTCACTACTTTAGAGTATATTTTCATAATGTGCACCATTAACTTTGTGCCATAATGTAAAACATTTCTCATTTTTATGAAGAGTTATTGTTTCTTCAATTTATTAGGGGATGCTTAGCTGTTTTAATTTTCACAGAGTGAAAAGAGCTTCCAAAGTTTAATCTGAATAGAGGGTCATGATGACCTCTAGTAACTGGTTTGGTGGTTTAAAAATGTACTCATTTTTATTCTTTATAGGGAAATGCATATAGTCATAAATCATATTCAACTAGGGAATGTGTGAGGAATTTCTTTATGATATAAGGACAGAAAATGTAACCTTATTTAAAATTAAATCAGATAGAATTAGTAGTCATGTTATTAGAGACAGGATAAATGTCAAGAATTCATTACTTTGTTTCAAACTTAGTTTATCATAAATCTGCCCTATGACACATAATAACTTGTACTGTTTTGCAGGTTATTTGATAGCAAGTTCAACAGTGTAGGTGAGTGACAACACGAACTGCATGGTAATGACTCCCCAGGGAAATCAGCCTTTAGGACACAGTCTTAGGCATATATGGGCTTTTATTCAAATTGAATAAAAACATATGCAAAAGTTTATTTTTGCTCTCATAAGACCATCAGCTAATATACAGAAAGTCAATTCAAACAGATTAGTAGCCTTGAAAAAATACATTGAATCTTTTTAGTCTAAACTAAAAATATTTAGCATCTTGTGTGCTGAAACGCTTTAGTTGATTGTACATAAAAAATTTTATATGGTTTTGCTCTGTTACAGAACTATGTGTTAAAAAGAATGGTAGTCCAATTTGATTTTTTATGAAAAGATAGAATTAATTAGAAAGCACATCAACTAATCATTTTTAATTGTTCTATATGCAATAAACATGTCAAAGTATGAATGTGAACAGCATTAGTTTTATGGTTTTCAGAATGCAGAACATACATCAATTGAAACATGCTAAGTTTTCTGCACATCATTAATAGACATTAATATGATAGTAATGTTTTTATCCTAGAAAATGAATTAAGCTTAAGATTTAAAATTTTGTAGTTATCTGCTTTTTCTCCAGTATATGGAAAAATGTCTATATTGGAAAGGTGCAGTGAGAAATTTCCACTTAAACTTAGATATCATGCTTCTACAATTCTAGGCACAGCCCTTTCAAGTCCTTGTCTAGGGAGATGCTAAGCAAACTGCCACCCACCTTAACATAGTGATATAAAAACTCCCACAACATGAGCCTTCCTCCTGAGTTGTCGCTGTGCATTGAAAATTTGGGTTGGTTAATTTAGTCTCTCTTCTCACTAAGACTTTCAGGTTTACAACTTTACTATTTCTGCTTATCACAAGACATACATGTTTTCCTTGAAAAGTTTGTGTGTGAAAAGATAATGCACTTTTGAAGTTTCCAATTATTTTGTGAAAGAAATAGCCAAATTTTATTCTAAATAAAAACTTGAGATGTTTGAAATGATCCTACATGGCTCATGCAATCAGATACATGTTATAGTTGCCAAACACTCTAATTTCCTTCTAGAACTACATTGATATGTCCCTTCGTATGCATTGAAAGTCTGACTCAGAACACATCCCTGGTCACTGAAATAAGAATTAGGCTTTACTTTCAAATGTTCTTCTTGTGTTTTAAATATTATCAACACATTCTAAATTTCATCCTTACTTTACAGTATATCTTCAGGATGAAGAAACAGAAAGTTTCTGGTAGATTTTATAAAACAGAAAAAAAAAACCCATGGGACTGAAAGAGACTCTAAAGGTCATTAATAACCAAAGAATTGCATGCTCATACACATATTGGCAAGTTACACATTTCCAATGACCAATTGATTTTGCTCTATTTCTTCACATGGCAGCTTATCCATTAAAAGAACAGGAAGAAAAATTTGTGCAAGTACCATATAATACATGTAGCATAAATACAGCACAAACACGAACCTTAGGAAAATAATACTCATTTAATAGTTTGTGTGAGAAAATCTGTTAGAATAAAAGTGCAATAATACTACCACTTAGTCTTAGAAAACCTTACTTAGTATTAACAAATCATTATTTTAAACGTACTTAAATCACATTAAAATTTGAACAAAAAAACTGTAATAAATATATATGTACACTATCACGTCATCTGCAAACAGTGACAGTTTTTCTTCCTCCTTTCCAATTTGGATGCCTTTTATTTCTTTTTCTCATCTGATCTCGTGGTTAGGACTTTCAACATTATGTTGAATAAAAATGGTGAAAGCAGACATCTTTTATCTTGTTCCTGATCTTAGAGGGAACACTTTTAGTTTTTGTCCATTGAGTATGATGTTGGCAATAGGTTTCTCATATTTGGCCTTTATTATGTTGAGGAATGCTCCCGCTTATCCCACTTTGCTGAGTGTTTTCATCACGAATGCGTTCTGTACATTATCAAATGCTTTTTCCACATCTATTGATATGATCATGTGATTTTTGTCTTTGCTTTTGTTTATTTGGTGTATTATATTTATTTATTTTTAATATTGTACTATGCTTGCATCCCTGGGATGAATCCTACTTGGTCATGGTGTATGATCTTTTTAATATATTGCTGGATGCAGTTTGCCAATATTTTGTTGAGGATTTGTTGAGGATGTTCATCAGCAATATTGGCCTAAAGTTTTCTTTCTCTGTTGTGTTTTTATCTTTTGGGGGTTGTATTGTGGATGCAGTTTGCCAATATTTTCTTCAGGGTTTTAGCATCTATGTTCATCAGTGATACTGATGGTTTCTTTCTTTGTTGAATTTTTATCTTTGGGGGGGTTAGAATGATGCTGGCCACCGTAAACAAATCAACAAACAAGTGCTGGCGAGGTTGTGGAGAAAAGGGAACCCTAGTGCACTGTTGGTGGGAATGCAGACTGGTGCAGCCACTGTGGAAAGCAGGATGGAATTTTCTCAGAAAACTAAAAATGGAACTGCCTTTTGATCCAGTGATCCCACTGCTGGGATTATACTGTAAGTATCCTGAAACACCAATTCAGAAGAACCTATGCACCCCAATGTTCATAGCAGCACAATTTACAACAGCCAAGTGCTGGAAGCAACCTAAGTGCCCATCAGTAAATGAGTGGATCAAAAAACTGTGGTACATTTACACAATGGAATACTACACAACAGAAATAAAGAAGAAGTTCCTACCCTTCACAACAGCATGGATGGAATTGGAGAGCATTATGCTAAGTGAAATAAGCCAGGCAGTGAAAGACAAATACCATATAATCTCACCTATTGGGGAATGTAATCAACAAAACAAACAAGCAAGCAAAATACAACCAGATAAATTGAAATAAGAACAAACTGACAGTAACGGGGTGGCAGGGGAAGAGAGATAATAGGGCAAAAAGGAGGAAGTGTCATCAAGGAACATGTATAAAGGACCTATGGAGAAAGCCAAAGGGATAGGATCATGGGCTAGAGGCAGGGAGGGATGGGGTGGGGGAGGATGGAGGGGGGAAAATAGAGGCAACTGTACTTAAACAATAATTGAAAATAAAAATAAATCATATAAAATAGTGCTCTTTAGTACCTAATACTAAGCTACTACTAAGTGATTTATGAATCGTTACTTGCATACATCAAATTTTTTCCTTAAAACTTTCCAGTAATGATAAACAGATAGTTATTAATTCTCAATTATAATAGAATATTGAAAAGTGCTCTCGAAGATCTAAATATGAAAAATAAATGTTATCCAATAACCATAATGTACTCTTGTTAACTACAGTTATTATTTTGCTGAAATGATTGGTTTGAAATGTACCTTGGTAGCGTATGTAAATGATGTACTATGAAAATATTCATATATTAGCATGTACAAATCCTAACAAGCATAAAGCTTCTGAAAGCTAATTTCACAAAGCTATTCACAGATAAACACAGGAAGTCTATTCTTGGTTTTTCCTCTGTGTGGTCTTTTAGAACTATCGTTATCGGTTTCCTGTTTATTATTGTGCATAGTTTAAAGGGAATTTGCCAAAGAATCCCTGGACTCCAATTTTTATGCCTTTTGCAGAATAAATTAATTTCTGTTGAAACCCAATGTACCTCAAATGCCATCTATCAAATGTAGGATTAATGAAGAGCCTGTATATGTATTTTTGTGTAGTTTTCTGGGGATGGAGAAACAAAGAGGAATACCTTGAAGAAGTAAAAGAAAAATTACAATATAATAAAGTCAATAGGTTTTTAATTTTAGGCAATGACATTTAAAATACAATAAAATATCATAGAAAATTAACATGGAGCAATAGATGTCAATATTTTTGTACTCATTTACACTGTTCTGCATATCAATATCAAATGCTTGTTTAATTATCAACTTTCCCCATTTTTTAGTAGACTAAAAAGTATATTATTTTTAAGACACTTATTTATCTTCCTATGAAAAATTAATTATTGATTTTAAAACTTACAAAAAGACAAAGTTTTCAATTGCTTTGTTTATTGTTGCTATTCAGACATTTTTTACAATCAGAAATGTTAGGGCTTAAAACTCCTTGTATAGATTTAAACCTAAGTTGAAGTTAGGCTTCTAAAAAATTACCCAGACAGTTCAAATTTAAACTCTTAATTATGTTAACATGGTTATGGATTTTTGTGGGATGGAGGTGGGGATGTATATGGTGGGGTGTTTGGGATCCTCATATATTATATCCACATAAATTATATAAGCTGTCTGAATTTATTAGAAAATTGCCTCTCTCTCTTTCTTTTTACTGACCTTGAGAGGAAAATAAAGTTGTACTGAAAACTCACTTGACCAGTCCATCAGTAACACATTGTTTAAACTCAGTTAAAACAGTAGTCAGTTATCTGTACCTTTATTAACTCACCATTAATAAAGGCATTAAAAATGATCATCTTATTTGCCTTATAAAAATTTTGTGAGAATAAAATCAGATAATGTAGTTTAAGGGGAAAACCACATTGAATTACATAAACATTTTTTCTGTTATTTCTTGAATCCAAGAAGCTGGACATTGTATTAGTTTCTCATATTTTGAAATATGAAAGCATAATACAGGGAGGGGCAAAAGTAGGTTGAAAGTTGTTTGTTGAAAAACAATATAATAATTAATAAATAATAATACAAGAATAAACTCTGGGTTTTGTGTATTCAGAACTGTAAACCTACTTTTGCCCAACCTTGTATATTAGGTAGGCAATATATAAGAACACTCTGCTCAGCAGTTTTTTTGTCTAGCTTTATGTGCATAGGGACCAGCCTGGAATTTTGTTCATATGCAGTTTCTGGAACAGTAGATTTGTAGTGCACCTGAGATACTCCATTTTGCTTTTCTAAAAAGGTCTAAAGAAATGAGATGTTGACCACTTTGACATTCCCCTTTATGGGGGGGTCCCATTTTCCTTATTAGCCAAATAGAGATAATAATCCAAACCCAATGTCCTCCAAAGCTTGTTGGAAAGATAAATATATATAATTGTTAATTCATTTTATATGAATATAAGTTAAAGACTACCATTCAGGTAAGAATCCTTATTGATAATTCATGGAGATTAGCTGAGTGGGTTCAATGAGTTTAGCACTATGCTGGATGGCATTTGAGAAAGTGGTGTTATTTACAATAGTCAAGATCTGGAAACAGCTCAAGTGTCCATCAGTAGATAAGTGGATAAAAAAGTTGTGGTACATTTAAACAGTGGAATACTATGCAGCTGCAAAAAGGAGTAACTCACCTTGTCTAACAGCATGGATGGAACTGGAGATTATTATGTTAAGTGAAACAAACCAGTCAGAGAAAGGCAAATACCATATGATCTCACTTACATGTGAAATATAATGAAAAAAATAAACTGAGGAACAAAATAAAAACAGAGTCATGGATACATGGAACAGACTGACAGCTGTCAGAGGGGAGGGAGGAGAGAAGGGCTGAATGGAAGAAGGTGAAGAGATTAGCCAGAGAACATATATTCATGACCAATACACACAGACAAGAATGTAGTGATGGCCAGAGGGTAGGATGGTGAAGGCTGTGTGGAGGTGGGCAAAGGGGGAAAATGGAAACATATGTAAAGTGTAAACAGTAAAGATAAAGTTTTGAAAAAGATCCTTGGTCCAAATAAAATTCAGTGTTAATTTGTGTATCTCCATTTTTTTTTTTTTTAGTAAAAGCAGTATATTCTGATTATTTTTTACTTTGTCATGGTGGTAAATGTTTGCTGTGTTTGCTGTTGAAGGACTCCTGTACTTAATTGAATAATAGTTTTCAAATACTGTAAAAATAATTCCTTAATTTTTGGTGCTACTCATAGTGTCACAGCTACAGGCACATTACACTTGTCAATTTAATCTGCATTGTTACCATTTTCTCTACCATATTCTTAAATTTAGTCTAAGAGTTTGAAAATTTTTTAATGTGGAGACACAGTGTAAATATTTTGGGTTTTCCAAGTTGTGTAGTCTCTGTTGCAACTACTATGTTCCAGTAAAACTTGATTTACAAAAACAGGTGGCAAGCTAGATTTTGCCCGTTGTCTCCTATGTTAAAAATATCAACAGCATGATTAATCAAATCCTTATTTGTAGCACTTTCCAATTTCCATGGTTCAAATAGTCCCACTATGTTCACTTTCAAACTACTAACATGATGTCACTGAGGGCAGAATTGGGAAGCAATGTAGAGTGATCAAAATTAAAATATACTTGCATAGTATTATGATTATGTAGGTGTAATAAATGTAAATAACCTTAAGAGTACAGATAATAGTAAAATGAATTAAAATCATTAAGAAATAAGTGTTTCCTTTTTCCTTTGTTTTTATTATAATTTATTTAAATGTAAACTTATGTAACTTAATAATGGATGATATAACATCCAGCTAACAAAATTCAGAAAAATGTAACTCTTGGCTCTTAAGAGCCAATAACACAATTTCCTGAAAAGAATAAGTTTAATTGTGCATTTTCACATCTTAGCCACTTCTTTTGATACCAGACAGATGAAGCCTTGGAGTGAGAAAATGAACTGTATGTTTCTGTTCCTACATCCCTATTTGTGCTTCTCTGAATTGTAGAGAATAGAAATATTCTTCAGAATGTAAAATGGCAAAAAAATATAGGAACATAGATGAGGCAGGAAATAAGTGAAAAGTAGCAAAGATGGAAGTCCTACATACTAAATTTTCTATCCCATCACTCACATAAAGACAACAAAATTTACTGATAATAGGAGTATTCATGTGTATACAAATGAAGCATGCAAAAATTTATACCCCAAAAATAAATAACCTCAAAAATAAGGGTTTTTTTTTTTTGCATTGAAGGAGAAAATGCTATACATAAAAATTTATTAAATAATGTTGGCCCAAACCCAAGTAGGTCGTATTGAAGTGAAAGAAAGTGTAGAGGGAAGAAATAACATCATTATTTTTAGGGCAGAGGCAGTCAAACCACATGGTATAAAGGTAAAAATCTTAAATTGTTAAGGGCTTTGCTAGAAATTTCTTTTGTATTCATATGCAGCACTCCCATAGGATTCAATCACATAAGACTGACATGGATGGATGAAATTATAAGTGGAATGATTCAGTCTTATTTGTAAATAATTAAATTCCTTGAGTTGCTTTTTTTTAACAATTCAACTTGGAAAAGAGGAAAAACTCATGACTTTGTGTCTGGTATATACTTCTTTGTGGCTGAATATTTTCAAACTGTATTATTCACCAAAGCAAGGAAACTTTCACACTTGATGACTTCTTTCTGCATCAAGCATCTTTGACACAAATAAATCCCTGAAAACTCGAAAAATAATTGTGAACATATATGTTTAGGCAACTGTAATGGTACTGACATAGAATGTAAAGTAGTCCCCCACCCCCCAAAAAAACCCAGTAGCTAAATGGATATCAAAGAAAGTAATATGTAAAACATATAACATATATAATGTATAAATTGTGTTATTTTGTTTATGGAAATCATAAACTACATCATATGTTAAAATGAATTTCCTCACTGTCTTTCAGTTACATTCTCTACTTTATGAGAAACAAATAAACTTAAAGAATGAGTCTGCACACTCTAGTCATGCTGTAGAACACTTCTGAGAAATACAAAAAAAGGTGTGGGCCATAAAGCTACTGTATGTTTTTGCTGAATTGTTTTTTAAAAGCCCATTCCAAAGCAAAGGAAAAGATCATGAGCAACTGGGAGCCTTTTGAAGTTTATGAGTAATACTTGCAAAGGCAAGCAGGAATCAATTGTCAAATTATTAGATAAAATATTAATCAAGGGTTGATTTGCTTAGTAAGTAACCCCATCAGAGAATCTATTTTGCTGAGAATTAGGGTATCTAGACCTACATATTAAATAATCAGATAATAATGAATCATTGCCATTATTTCATTCAATCCAAAGTAAGCAGTCTCTTTATCACAAGGGTATGTATTCAGATCCACCTCATTTGTTGTTGGAACAACCTCCTAATGACTTACTTTCCTCTGTTTTTTCTGATGCTCGTTTTCATTCTATACACTGATGTCACAATTATGTTTCTGAAACACCAATTTGCTTGTGGTACTCTCCTGCTGAAAACGTTTCAGTGACTCTTTATTGCTCACAGGTCAATGTCCAAGTTCCTTATCTAAATATAGGCCAAAACTACTCATTTACACAATGGAATACTACACAGTAGAAAGAAGGAACTCCTGCCCCTGCGACAGCATAGATGGAACTGTAGATCATTAAGCTAAGTGAAATAAGCCAGGCAGTGAAACACAAATACCATATGATCTCACTTACATGTGTAATCTAATGAGCACAATAAATGAATAAACAAAATAGAAACAGAGGCATAAATACATGGAACAGACTGACAGCTGCCAGACTGGGAGAGGATGTCTGGAAGAAAGATGGGGAAGGGATTAGCTAAGGAGTTATGGAGATTGATGGAGTGAGGGGAGGAGGATCAGCTTGGTGGAAGTTGGTCAAAGGAGAAAAAGCAAGGAGAACTGTAATAGCATAAACAATTAAAAAATTTAAAAATTTAAAATAAGTATGATGTTGGCATAAAAAACAGACACGTAAATCAATGCAACAGAATAGAGAGCCCAGAAATAAGTCTCTACTTATCTGGTCAATTAATCTACAACAAAGGGGGTAAGGATATACAATAGGGTAAACACAATCTTTTCAATAAGTGGTATTGGAAAACTGGACATATGCCTAACGGAAAAATAAAAACAGACCACTTTCTTACATTCATATACAAAAATAAATGCAAGATGAATCAAAGACTTAAACATTAGACCTGAGACCTTAAAACTCTTAGAAGAAAACACAGGCAGTAAACATTTTGATACTACTCTTACCAGTATCTTTTTGGATATATCTCCTTGAAACAAAAGAAAAAATAAAAAAGGTAACTACATCAAACTACAAAGATTTTGCACAGCAAAGAAAACCATCAAAGGAAACAAAAGGATAATATACTGAATGGAAGAAAATATTTTCAAATGATACATCCAATAAATGGTTAATATCCAAAATGTAAAAAGAACTCAGACAAATTAACACCCCCCAAAAATGAACCATCCAATTAAAAAATGGGCAGAGGACTGAATAGACATTTCTCTCAAGAGGACAAACAGATGGCCTAAAGATATATGAAAAGATGTTCAACATCACTAATTACCTGGTAAATGCAAATTAAAACTACAATGAGATATCAACTCACACCTGTCAGGATGGCTATCATCAATAAATCAACAAATAAAAAGTCTGGGAAGAATGTGGAGAATAGGAAACCCTTGTACACTGTTGGTGGGATTGTAGATTAATGCAGACAATATGGGAAACATGGAGATTACTCAATAAATTACAACTAGGACTGCAATATGATCCAGCATTTCTACTTCTGTGTATTTATTTAAAAAAAATAAAAAATATTAATTTAAAAAGATGTATACACTTTTCTGTTCATTGCAGCATTACTAATGATAGCCAAGATATGGAAACAACCTAGATATTCATCAATAGATGACATCAAAAGAAGACGTGAAGGACTTCTGGCCAAGATGGAGGTATAGGTAGACACATGGTGCCTCCTCCCACAACAAAAAGAAGGACAACAACAAATGTAAAATCAAAAAACAAGCAGAAATGACAGATAGTTGAACTGTATGGAAGTCTGACAGCCAAGGGGTTAAAGGGGTTAATTCACCCAGACCCATAGGAGGCAGTGCCTGAAGGACCCAGGTGGGCAAGGCAGCAGCTGGAGGACCTGCTGGTCCCACATTTGCATGAAGAAAAACTGGGAGGAACAACTGGGGAGCCAGACAGACCGCACAACCCAAAGTTCCAACACGAGGAAATAAAGCCTGAAAACCTCTGACTGAAAAAACCTGTGAGGGCTGAGGCGGTGGGAGAAACTCCCAGCCTCACAGGAGAATTCATTGGAGAGACCCACAAGGTCCTAGAACACACACAAAAACACCTACCTGGGAATCAGCACCAGAAGGGCCCGATTTCCTTGTGGGTAGTAGCGGAAGTGACTGAAATCCAGAAGAGAGCCAAGCTAGCTGCATCATTCCCTCTTGGATCCCTCCCCCACATACAGTGCTTTGATAGAGTGATGTGGGTTGCCCTGCCCTGGTGAACACCTAAGGATCCGCCCCTTACTACGGAACTGGTGAATACCTAAGGCTCTGCCCCTTACTACGTAACTGGTGCGCCAAGACAAAAAAATGGCCCAAATGAAAGAACAGATCGAAGCTCCAAAAAAAAAATCCAACTAAGCAATGAAGAGACAGACAACCTATCAGATGCACAGTTCAAAACACTGGTAATCAGGATGCTCACAGAATTGGTTGAGTATGGTCACAAACAGAGGAAAAAGTGAAAGCTATGAAAAGTGAAATAAAGGAAAATGTACAGGGAATCAACAGTGATGGGAAGGAAACTAGTACTCAAATCAATGGTTTGAACCAGAAGGAAGAAAGAAATATTCAACCAGTACAGAATGAAGAAATAAGAATTCAAAAAAAAAAAAAAATGAAGAGAGGCTTAGGAGCCTCCAGGACATCTTTAACTGTTCCAATATCTGAATCATAGGGGTGCCAGAAGGAAAAGAACAACAGCAAGAAATTGAAAACTTATTTAAAAAATAATGAAGAAGAACGTCCCCAATCTGGCAAAGGAAATCGACTTCCAGAAAGTCCAGGAAGCTCAGAGAATTTCAAAGAAGGTGTACCCAAGGAAGCACATACCAAGGTATATAATAATTACATTACCCAAGATGAAAGATAAGGTGAGAATCTTAAAACCAGCAAGAGAAAAGGAGACAGTTACCTACAAAGGAGTTCCCATAAGACCATCAGCTGATTTCTTGAAAGAAACCTTGCAGGCAAGAAGGGGCTGGAAAGAAGTATTCCAAGTCATGAAAGTCAATAACCTCCATCCAAGATTACTCTATCCAGCGAAGCTGTCATTTAGAATGGAAGGGAAGATAAAGTGCTTGTCAGATAAGGTCAAGTTAAAGGAGTTCATCATCACCAAGCCCTTATTATATGAAATGTTAAAGGGACTTACCTAAGAAAAAGAAGATGATAAAAAATATGAACAGTAAAATAACAACAAGCTCACAACAATTAACAACCAAACCTAAAAAGAAAAAACTAAACAAACAATAGAAAAGGAACAGAATCACAGAAATGGAGATCACATGGAGGGTTAACAATAGGGGAGTGGGAAGGGGAGAGAGGGGAAAAGGTACAGAGAATAAGTAGCATAGATGGTAGGTAGAAAATAGACAGGGGGAGGGCAAGAGTAGTGTGGGAAATGTAGAAACCAAAGAACTTATATGTATGACCCATGGACGTGAACTAAAGGGGGGGATATGGATGGGAGGGGGTGTGCAGGGCAGAGGGGAATAAAGGGGGGAAATGGGAGAATTGTAATAGCATAATCAATAAAATATATTTTAAAAAGAAGATATGATATATAAATATGCAGTAGTATATTACTTAGCAATAACAAAAGAATAGAATCTTGCCATTTATGACAACATAGATGGAAACAGAGGGTATTATGCTAAGTGAAATAATTCAGACAGCAAAAGACAGATGCCCTATGATCTCATTTATATGTAGAATCTGAAAAAATGAATAAATAATATAGAAACAACTTCACAGTTATAGAGAACAAGCTGGTGGTTGCCATAGGGGAGGGGTTGGGAAATGCAAATAAAAAATAAAGATAAAACCTGTCATGAGCAAAGGAAGGAAGGAAGGAAGGAAGGAAGGAAGGAAGGAAGGAAGGAAGGAAGGAAGGAAGGAAGGAAGGAAGGAAGGGCATATATCTTTTTGATTTAGTGTTCTTGTACTAATAAAAAAAAAACAAATAAGGATAGCTTGGTAATATGGTATTTCTACTTTTAATTTTTTGAGAAATCTCCACACTGTTTTATATAGTGGCTGCACCAGTTCACAACTCCATCAACATTGGAAGAGGGATCTTTGTTTTTCACATCCTCCTCACTTGTTATTTGTTTTCTTTTTGATAATAGTAATTCTGAGAATTGAGAGATGATATATCACCATGGTTTTGATTTGCATTTCTCTGATAATTAGTTATTGAACATCTTTTTTTAAATCCTCACTGAGGACATTTTTTTTCACTGCTTGTAGAGAGTGAGGAAGAGAGTAAGAAGAAACATTGATGTGAGAGATAAACATTGTTTGGTTGCTTCTGGACATGCCCAGACCGGAGATCCTAAGTGCCTGGACCAGAAATCAAACCTGCAACCCAGGCATGTGTCCCAGCTGGGAATCCAACCCACAACCTTTCAGTTGCAGGATGATGCTCCAGCCAACTGAGCCATACCAGCCAGGGCTAGTTGAACACCTTTTCATGGGTTTTATGGTCACATGTAATATCTTCTCTGGAAAAAATCCCTCTTTATATTCTCTGTCTATTTTATTTATCCTTACCTGAGGACATTTTCTTCATTGCTTTTAGAGAAAGATGAAGGGAGAGAGGAGGAGAGCAAGAGAAACATCAATATGAGAGAAAAGCACAGATTAGCTACCTCCTGCATGTGCCTGGACTGGCAATAGCATGCACCCAAACCACGGAGTGAACCCGCAAGCCTTTGGTTATAGGACAATGTTCCAAATGCTAAGCCAAACAGACCAGGTCTCCTTACTTTTTAATTGTTTTTTTAAATGTTGTTGAGTTGTATGAGTTCTTTATATATATTTGAGATATTAATTTTCATCAGACATATAATTTGCAAGCATCTATTTCTTTTTTTTAAAGATTTAATTAATTAATTTATTTTTAGAGAGGGGAAGGGAGGGAGAAAGAGAGAAACATTAATGTGTGGTGCCCTGTACTGGGGACCTGGCCCACATCCCAGGCAAATGCCCTAGACTTGGAATGGAACTGGCGACCCTTTGGTTCGCAGGCCAGGACTCAATCCACTGAGCCACACCAGCCAGGGTGCAAATATCTATTGCTATTTAGTAGTTTACATTTTTGTTTTGTTGATGGTTTCTTGTATTGTGTAGAAGATTTTTAGTTTCATATACTCCCATTCATTTATTTTTCTTTTTGCTTCCCTTGCCTTTGGAGTCATATCAGAAAATACATTGTTAAGAACAATGTTAAGGGACTTTCAACCTATGTTTTTTCTTAGAATTTTATAGTGTCATGTGTTACATTCAAGGCTTTAATCCATTTTGAATTATTTATACTGTACATTGTAAGATACTGGTTTAGTTCCATTCTTTCCCATGTGGCAGTCCAGTTTTCCCAACACCATTTATTGCAAAGACTGTCCTATTTTCATTGTATGATTTTGACTCCTTTGTCATAAATTGGTGATCTATATATGTGCATGTTTACTTCAGCACTCTCTAGTTTGTTCCATTATTTTCCCTATTTATTTTTATGCCAACACCTTAATATTTTGATATATCTATAGCCTTATAGTATTGTTTAAAATCAGGAAGCATGATATACCACATTTGTTCCATCTCAATATAATTTTGGCTATTAGGAGTTTTTTGTGCTTCCATACAAATTGTAAATTACTTTTTCTTCTCTGCCTGGTGTGGCACAATTGGTTTGTTGTCATCCTGAAAAGTGAAAGATCACCAGTTAGATTTCCTGTCAGGGCACATGCCTGGATTGCAGGTTTGGTACACAGTCAGGGCACATGCTAGAGGCAAACAGTTGATGTTTTTCTCTCACATTGATGTTTCTCTCCCTCTCTTTCTCCCTCCCTTCCCCTCTCTGTAGAAAAAAAATATATATATTCATTTTTATCCTGTGAAAAATGCTCATGGCATTTGAGGCAGATTAGCTTTCAGTCTGAAGATTATATTGGATGCCATGGACATTTTGATAATAATATTTCCAATTATGAAAATAGAATATATTTTTATATATTTGTGTCTTCTATTTCTTATCAATATCTTATCATTTACAGTGTATGGGTATTTTATATCCTTGGGAAAATTTATTCCTAGCTACTTTATTATTACTGATACAATTTAAATGGATTATTTTCTTAATTCCTCTTATAATTTGTTAGTAGTGTATAGAAATGGCAATTTTCTGTGTAATGATTTTGTATCCTGTGACTTGACTTAATTTAGTTCTTAGTTGTGACAGTTTTGGAGTGGAGTTTGGGGTTTCTGTATGATATTGTATAAAAATAGTAGCAGTTTTACCTTTTATTTTTTTACAATTCAGACAACTTTTATCTCTTTTTCTTGTCTAATTGCTATGTATATGACTTCCAACCCTATGCTTAATAAAAGTAATGAGAGTGAGAATTCTTGTTTTGTTCTTAGTCTTAGAGAAAAACTTTTAACATTTTACCATAGAATATGATGTTAGCAGTGAATCTGTCATATATAACCTTTATTATGTTGAGTTATGTTCCTCTGTACCCTATTTACTCATAATTTTTATCATAAGGAAATGTTAGATTTTTTTGAAATGCTTTTTCAGCATCTATTGAGATGATCTTATGAATTTTATCCTTAAATTTGTTAATGTGCATTATGCTGTTTCATTTGTGAATATTGGACCATTCTTGCAACTCTAGAAAAAATCCCACTTGATCATGGTGTAATATCCCTTTAATGCATTGTTGAAATCAGTTTGTTAATACTTTGTTGAGAACTTTTATATTTATGTTTATTAGGGATATTGGTCTGTAGTGTGTGTGTGTGTGTGTGTGTGTGTGTGTGTGTGTGTGTGTTATCCTAGTCTGGTTTTGGTATCAGGGTAATGCTGACTTCATAAAATGAGTTTGGAAGCTTTTCCTACTTTTCAATTTTGAGGAAAATTTTGAGAATAATAAGTATTAAATCTGCTTTGAATGTTTCATAGAATTCATCAGTAAAGCCATCTGTTTCTGGATTTTTTGTCTGCTGGGAGATTTTTTTATTGTGGCTACAATCTCCTTAACAGGAATGAGTCTCTTCAGATTTCCTATTTCTTCATGTTTGTCTTGGAAGATTACATGTTTCTTAGTATTTATCCATTTCTTCTGAGATGACCAATTTCTTGGTGTATAATTAATTGTTCATGGTAGTCTCGTAATTTTTTATATTTATGTGATATGAATCATAACTTCTATTTTATTTCTGATATTACTTATTTGAACCCTCTGTTTTTCTTGGTGAGTATAGATGAATGTTTGTCAATTTCATTTATCTTTTCAAGGAAGTAGCTATTAGTTTTTAAATCTTTTCTATTGTTTTTAGTTTCTATTTTATTTCTTTCCAGTCTATGATTTTTATGTCCTTCTATTGACAACATTTGAGTGTTGCTTTTTCTTCTTTTTATAGTTCCTTTAGGTGTTACATTAGATTGTTTATTTGAGATTTTTCTTATTTTTTGAGGTTGGCCTGTATTACGATGAACATTTCTGTTACAACTGCTTTTGCCGAATTCCTTAGATTTTAGAGTGTTGTATTTCCCTTTCATATCTTCGCTGACCCAGGTTTTTAATCTACACATGATTGTGAGTTTTCCAGGTTTCTTTTTGATTGATTTTCAGTTTCATACAATTGTGATCTGAGAAGATATTTGATATGACTTCACTCTTGTTAAATTTATTACACCTTTTTGTGGCCTAACATTATCTATCCTGGAAAATGATCTATGTGCACTTCAGAAGAATGTGTATCCTGCAGTTTTTTACTACATTTATATATAATTTCTATTTTGTCTAATATGTCTTTTAAGTCTGATGCATCCTTATCTGAATGATGTATACATTAAAGTAATTGGGTTCTTAAAATCCCCTATTGATATTGTATTGCTGTCAATTTCTTCCTTTAGTTCTGTTAATATTTGCTTTATATATTTGTGGTGTTACTTTAGGTGCACATAGATTTATAAATATTATATCTTGTTGAATTGACACCTTTATCATTATGTAGTTCCATATTTGTCTTTTATTACAATCTGCTTTAAAAGTCTATCTGGTGTCATATAAGTATAGGGCCTTCAGCTTTATTTCTCAGTCTCTGTGTGTGTGCATGTATCTAAAGTGAGTCTTTTGTAAGCAGAATACATATAAGCCTTCTTTAAATCAATTCAGCCACTCTATAGCTTTATGTAAATTTTTATTTATTGATTTTAGAGAGGGGGGAAGGGAGAAGGAGAAGATAATGGAAGGAGAGAGAGAGATTGAGAGAGATCAATTTGTTGTCTCCTATTTATGCATTTATTGTTTGATTCTGACTGGGGACCAAACCCACAACCTTGGCATATTGGGATGATGCTCTAACCAACTGAGCTACCTGACCAAGACTAATACTCCTTAGTTTTAATTGGAGAATTTACTCTATTTACATTTAAAGTAACTTTAGATAGTTTTGTACATATTGTCTTTGTGGTAATTTTTTTTCTGCTGTTTTATAGTTCCTATAAGTTTCTTCTATCTTAGTTTTTCCTTCTGGTTTCAGTAGTTTCTTTAGTGTTAGATTCCATTCTCACTGTAGTGGAACCTTGGTTCTTGAATTTAATTAGTTCTGAAATTGTTCAAGAAGCAATTTGTTCAAACAGGGAATATCCTTTGTCACCTGAGAGATGTATGACTGATTATTCAGGTATCAGCATGAAAACAGGTTGTCAGGTTGAAAACTTAGAACCAGTTTTGCTCAACAGCTGAGACATTTTTTTTTCTGTAAACAACTTGGTTGAAAATTGAATTGTTCAAGATGGGAGATGTTCAAGAATCAAGATTTGACTGTATTTTTTGTACCTACTGTAGGTTTTTGCTTTGTGGTTACCATAAGACTTACATATATCAGCCAATATTTATTTTGGTCTATTTAAAATTGATAGCAAGTTAGGATCAAACATACTCTAGAGCTCTACATTTTTACTCTCCTCTTCACACTTTGTTTTTGATGTCATGTTTTCTATCTTTTTATTTTTTGTATCCCATAATTGTTTTAGTTATAATTATTTTTACCACTCTTTCTTTTAACTTTCATATTAGCTTTAAAATTGTTGAGTCCACTACTTTTACTATATACTTACCTTAACCAGTGAGATTTTTCTTATGTTTTCTTATCATTTATTAGTGCCCTTTCTTTTCATCTTAAAAAGTCCCTTTTTGCCATCAAGGAACATGTATAAAGGACACATGGACAAAGCCAAAGGGGGTAGGTTCAAGGGTAGGAGGTGGGGTGGGTGGGTACATGAGGTGGTGGGGGCATGGTGGGGTGAAAATGGAGACAATTGTACTTGAACAACAATTAAAAAATTCAAAAACTCTCTTTTTCTTTTAGATCAATATAACTGAGATGAACTTCCTTAGTTTTTTTTCTCATCTAGAAAACTCGATCTCCCAATTCATTCTGATTGATAATCTTGCTGGTAGAGTATCTTTGGTTAAAAATTTTAGCTTTTAGCACTTTGACTATGTCATGCCATTCCTTTCTGACCTGCAACATTTTTTAATGAAAAATCTTCTTATAGGCCTAGGGGATTTCTGTGTGTGTATGTAACATGTTGTTTTGCTCTTGCTTCTTTTAAGACTTTCTCTTTAATTTTAACATTTGACATTTTGATTATAACGTGTCTTGGTATGAATCACTTTGAGTTCACATTATTTGAAATTCTCTGTTCTACCTGGATTTGGATGTCTGTTTCCTTCCACAAGTCAAAGAATTTTTCAGCCATTATTTCTTCAAATAAGTCTCTGTCTCTTTCTCACTCTCTTTTCCTTTTGGGACAAATATAATGTAAATTTACTGCTTAATGTTATTCCATGAGCTGTCTTTACTTTTTAAATTCTACTTTTTTTCTATTTGCTGATCTATTTGCTCTATCTCCCAGATCATTGATCATTCTGCTTCATCCAATCTACTGATGAATCCCTCCAATCTATTTTTCATTTTGTTATTCCATAGCTCTTTGACATATTTTTGGTACTTTCTTATATTTTCTATCTCTTAATTGAAGTTCCTATGTATTCATCCAATCTTCTCCTGAGATTAGTGTGCACATTTATGACTATTATTTTAAGCTTTTTAATAGGTAGATTACTTATCCGTATTTTATTAGGGTTCCCCCCCTAAGGTTTTATCTTCTTTTTTTTTCCTTTGAAACAAATTCCTATGTTTCTGTTTCTTGCTTGACTCTGTGTTTGTTTTTGTATATTAGGTGAAACAGCTGTGTCTTCTAGTGTTAAGGAAGTCTTCATAAGAAAACTAGGCTTATGTTTTAGTTTATTGTCTGCACAAAACCTTGTGGGTGGTAGCTTACCAAATTCTCTGTCCTTGATTGTTTCAGTCTTGTTGAACACAAACCCCCTGTCCACCAGAACCAGGCATTCAACAGGCATCCTCTGTGTGGAGTGTGTGCAACCTCCAATTCTGAAATGGCAGGGCTGTGAGGGAAGAGCATCAGGCTAGACAGAGTCCACCTGCCAGGCATGGCAGGGCAGGAGTATGGTTGGGGAAAGCCAGGCTAGAAAGAGTCTGTCACTTGGGTATGGTGAGGTGTAGGTCAGTGTGGAGAATTTTCATGATGGGTGCCACCATGGAGGAGTGCTAGGCTGGGGCATGCAGGTTGTGTAAGGCAGGGCTGCAGGGAAACACCAGCACCTGGCTAGCAAAGTAGAAGAATACGAAAATGATAACCTGACATTACCTCCATCTCTGGAGATAGTTTAGACAATTCCCTTCCCTTTTTGCACATGCCCTAAGATTGCTCAATCAGTATCTTCCACATACAGGCCAAGCACTTTTCAAATTGCTTGCACTGTTATGACTCAGAGCAAGTAAGTTTGTGCATGAGCCTTTTAAGAGTAGATCCTCAGTTTTCTACAGGCTTTGGTTCTCCTGGACCTAAGCCCTACCGGTTTCCAAAGCCAGATATTATGGAAGCTCATATTCCAGGTGCAGGCCCCAAGGCCTGGGATACTTGATGTGGTATTCAAACCCTTTATTTCTCATGAAGAAGATCCATGTTTGTGATATCCCTCTTAATTGCTGCCATGCTGGGGGTGTGGATACTGACAAGACAGCATATCTGTCCCCCTACCCATCTCAATGTGGCTTATTCCTTTTGTCTTTAATTGTTCAATAATTGTTCTGCTTATCTTTCAGTATTTTTCAGAGGTAGTTGTTTTATACATACTTGCTATTTTGGTGTGTTGTTGGGAGGAGGTAAACTCAGAAGCTTCCTATGCTGTCACACTGAACAGTTTCCAAATGTCCATTTAACAGTCAGAAACCCACAATATCAGACTAAAGAAAAAGAATAAGATGATTATTTGAATACATGGAAAAACTTTATTTGGTAATTGGAGTTCCCTTAATGATTAAAAAAAACTTTAGTAAATCAAGAATAAAAAGAAACTTTGTTTATGGTATTGGAAAAAGAAATAACAACATCTGCTGTGAAATCACACTTATTCATGACATGCTGAAAGCATTTGATTTGAGATAGGGATAAGGGCAATGTAACCTTAAAAGCAGGTCCTAGCTAACATAATAAGTTCAGAAAATGGTTAACTTAACAGAAATATTTTAATATGTGAATTTGTTAAAAACATATCAGAAGACTAAAAAGCCAGTTGGGAACACTGAGGTAACAAGACCATAACTTCAAGAACAGAAACCACCCCTAGGGCTGGAGAGACAAAGGAAAGAGTTTAGGGTCATCAGAATCTAGAAGATTCAGTTCTCTATGAGATGTGCTGCATGGCTAGTGATGGTATTCAGGAGCTCAAAGAGGGGCCTAATGCAGTTAAGATTCAGACATTTGATGAGAGGCGATAGCTAATATTAGCAACTTTTCTCAGTACTTCTGAGGAAGCACGATGAGGCTGGTTCTTGGATTAGGAAAACTACAGAACGCTACAGCCAACTGTTACTGAAACCAAATGCCATTTCTACAGTTAAGGGCTATTGGTGGAATGATGTTCACAAGAATAAGGAGCAGAGAGAAAAAGAAAATATCTTCTGACCTTCCCTAACCTTAAATTTTTTTCTCTAATGTCTACTATTGAAAACATCTAATGTGGAAGCAGCTTTCAAAGAGAAATGCACTGTGCTTTAGCTCCCAGCACCACAGAGCAGAGTATAAAAGAATATATTTAGAACAGAGAGACAATAGCTTAGTAATTCACATAAAAGTGAAATATATAAAGACTATGTTTTATATCTGTTTTTTCTACAGTAACAACTATAATACTTCAGCAACATTTATTTCTTGCTTACATTACTCAAGGATTGTGGGTTGGCTGAAGTTATACTCAGCTCTGCTTTACTTCACCTGTCTTCTTATTCTTAGTCTTAATGCAAGCACTAACCCCTATCTAGGATATAGTCTCTTCAGACAAAGATCACACAAATGTAAGAAAGCCTAAGCCAATCTACAACGTGTCATTTAAAGCTTCAGTTCAAACATTGAAAAAATATATTAATTCACATGCCAATGGTGAAAGCATGTCATATGTTCAATTCCCAAGTCAGTGATGTGTGAAGTACAGCCCTGCCATGGGTCTTAATGAATGGAAAGGGATACACAAACAACTCACAAGGCAATGGTCTAGGTTGTATAATCCTATTTCACAGAGATAGTGAAAAGCTGGGGAAAATAATCCAGTATTCTACAAATTTGAAAGGAATAAATAATACAATATTTCTACATTATATGTTTGTGCTCCCAGAAAATTCAATAGTATTTAAATGTAAAAATTAAAATTCATTAAGGTACCTAGCAACATTGATAGAAATAAAACAACAAAGTGAAAAAAATTATATTTCTATACAATAGTAACAAATGTTTATAAAATTTTTTTCAAAAGAATGCCCTACACTAAAGTTCAACAAATAATAAGAAAAATTTCTATGGAAAAATATAAAACTTTAAGGAAAGAAATTAAAGACCTAAAAATACATAGCAATACCATGCTTACGGATTAGAAGACCCCTCTATGGTATAAAAATATATATAAATGCAATGGTATCTCAATCAATACGACAGTAGGATTTTTGTGAAAATTGACAAAATTATTCTAAGATTTATATGGAAACACAAACAGCTAAGAATAGGCAAGACATCCTTTATGAAGAACAAATTGGAGCAAGATAGTTAACAAGATTGGTATAGTAATAAAAAATGATATTTGGACAAAAATACCAATGAGGCAGAATTGAAAACCTTAAAATAGAACAGTGCTTATAGACCCTATTGATTTATACAATTTTAGTAGTTTTTTTCAATAAATAATGGTGTAACAACCAAGTATCCACATAGGAAAAACAGAAATTGGAGCCCAGCCTCAAAATAATCCTGCATAGATTACAGGCCTAAACTTAAAACAGAAAGGATGATAATATAAAAGAATATCTTTATGCCCTCAGCATAAGATAATATGTCACAACACATAAAAAGCACTAACCATAAGAGGAACGATGAATAATTTTGACTTCTAAAATTAAGAACTTATATTTACTAAAACAAACATTAAAAAAGTAAGAAGGGAAGGTGTAGAATGGTAGATGATCACTGAAAAAATATCACCAGCAAATGGATCCTTTGCAGAACATAGAATTATTCCAAAGCCATAACAAAGGCAATTCAATAAATATGTGCAAATGTCTTAAAATCTTTACAAAAGAAGAAATCCACTTAGCCAACAAATATATTAAAATTCATTTAAGCTTATTAACAATTACATAGATAATTAAAATCAGTAAATACCCCTACATACATACCAGATTGTCTAAAATTTAAATCTGAAAAACATCAAATGTTGTCAGTAACATAGAACAATGAGAAATGTTACCCTAAACATGGTATGGAGTAGGGGTTGATAATTTGTACAATCATTTTGGAATAATCTAGTGAAATTGGAGATATCACACAACTCCAGTTCTATATTCCTAATGAATACGTAAGAATTCCCATAACATCACTGCACATAGCCAAAACTGCAAACAACACAAATGTTCAACAACAATACAAAGAGATAAGTGCATTTTAGTGTATTCACCTAAAGGAATACTATACAGCAATATTGATGAATATTCTATAAGTGGTATGAGAGTGTGGATGAATCTCACCAATATTCTGTTGAGCAAAAGCTGCTGGATACAAAATATCACATACAGTGTGATTCCCTTTATATAATGTTCAAAAGTATTCAAAATGAAACCATGTGATTTAAGAGTTACACAGGGAGTTGCTTTATAATTATTTTAAATTTGTATTTTTATTTATAGTATGCAAGTTATAATTCACAATAAAATGTAATTTAAGTTCTCTGATTAGTCAAAATACATTTTACAAAGTCTTTGGTCAAAAAAGTTAGGATTTAATCTGGACTGTAAAATCCCAGACATATTTCTTAACTTTCCTGAGCCTCCATTTTTCCATCTGTAAACTGAGAATAGTTATATCTATTTACTCCGAAGT
Source organism: Anoura caudifer (assembly GCA_004027475.1). Taxonomy (NCBI): domain Eukaryota; kingdom Metazoa; phylum Chordata; class Mammalia; order Chiroptera; family Phyllostomidae; genus Anoura; species Anoura caudifer. The sequence continues at coordinate 17,694 of PVKU01009041.1, read as the reverse complement.
GACAAATGTGATCTTGGATATAAAAGCGCACTATAGACTGGAAAGCACAATGCAGGTCAGCTGCAATAACTATTATTCTCTATTTCTGAGCCTACATCAGCTTAGAGAAAAAGGGGGAAAGATAATGAGGTCCAGGCCACTACAAGCAGGTATATTCACAGCATCTTTTAACCATGAAAACAAACAAACAAATAAACAAACACACTGAAAAATCAGGTAAGATCTGAAAAACTAGAGCTTGAAACAATTTAGAGGAAAGGAGAAAGGCATCAACGCATGAGAAGAGAGAAAAGAGGTGAGAACTCTGTGATAACCCAGGTACTTTAAGATACATGTCAGATATGTTTGGTATAATCTAATGAAAGGATAAGAGAATTTAATATAGGTTTTTACATCTAAAAAGAATGTTTTTTAAAGTTTTTTGCTATTTAGAGGTAAAACTCTTTGGCAAATACACTTATGTGGAAATAGCTATACAAATAACTACCTTTTACTTAATATTTTATCATATTCTGGGCACAGACTCATCTATGCTAGAAACTATCCCAATATTACTCTATTTAATTCTTAAGATAACATTGAAACTAGGTAAATTTCTTATCTCCATTTTAGAAATGAGGAAATTGGGGCTTAGAGAGTTTCAATGGTTTTCCCATACATCTAAGTAGGGGCAGAGTTGAGGTTTGAATGCAAATATGATTCATACCAAATCGTAGGTTGTTTCTACTATTATAAATGCTCTCTTTTGTTACTTAATGATGGTAGAGAAATATGGTAGAACAAGTAGTTTTGAGGGCCGGTCACAAAGTCAGGTGCTTTCATATGTTCATTTATTTAACTCAATACAGTTATGTGAAGTTAATCATCTTAAAGTCTTCACATCTTAAACAATTGATTCTGTTGTTACTTTTAGATATGTCATTATCATTTTAAACATGCCACACAGGGCATTTTCTTCAGCAATCTCAGTTCATTATCTCTATAGATATGTCAATCAGAATTTACATATTTGTATACATTTACAGTTTTTGATAAAATAATTTAAAATTCTACTGGATGAAATTTTAAAGTGTTTTCAAACATACATTTGGGATCACTGAACAATATAACTATTTCACAATTTGAACTTAATATCCTAAATACTGCTGCTTTAAAACACTGGTTATGAGAAAATAATTTTTTAATGAAAACTGAATTTGCCACTTTAAAAAGTTACCCAAAGCAAAAATATTCAGAACTCATTTTCAACAATTTATAATAGGCTGATTAATGCATCTTAATCTGAGAGTAATTTCAGGTAACAATTTTTAGAGAATCAGTGCATCGAAGGTCATAAGTTACTGTATTTTGTCATGTACAATGCATTCACATGTACAATGTGCACCCACATTTTTGGACCAAACTTTCAGGAAAAAAATATTTAATGTTGTAATTCAATTATTTATTTATTTATATTTAGAAACAAAACTGATTATTATATTCCAGGATATTGTTTTGCATAGATATCATTATTGCTTTTTAAAGTCACACTTTTAATACATAAGCATAAATACAAGAATTAAAAACATTTACATAGATAAGGAATTAGTACTACTTATGTATAATGCACTTCCTTATTTTCCCCTAAAAAATTTGGGCAAAAAAGTGCATATTATACACAGCAAAACATAGTATCTGGTCTACTCTCACTCCGCCTTCCCCTATTTCTCTTCATGCTTTCACACATTACCATTGCAGTAGCGCAACTAGAGCAGACACTGATTCTTGTGTATTTACTCCTCAACGGTAGCTATGCAATAATTTTGCCCAAAACATTGTTGCTGATTAGCAATATAAAATTATAATTATATATTTAAGCATATTATTATTTACTGTTTTTTGCCATATATAATGGGCACTCATGTTTTTGGCCCAAACTTTCAGAAAAAAAATCTGTTGTTTTAATTTTTTTAATTCAACTTTTATTGATTTATATTTAGAAATGAAACCTACAATTTTATTCTAGGGTATTATTTTGCATATGGATATTGTTATTGCTTTCTATGGTTACAATTTTAATACATCAGCATAAATCAAAGAATTAAAAGCATATAGATATAGAATTAGTACTACTCATGTATATTATGCATCCTTATTTTTCCCTCAAAAATTTGGGCAAAAAAGTGTGCATTATACATGGCCAAATATAATAAGTAAGAGGCAACCAAGAAGAAGATAACTGAATTTTAACTAGAAAGAAAAGACAAATTTTAAAAACTATAGACCAATTATCTTAAAGTTGATGCCCAATGAAATTCTCAGGTAAATTATTTAAAAAATTTGTAAGAACCTTACCATTTATCCCCCCATACACTCCTCCACCACCCTGCCTACCCCCCAAATCACCACACTGTTGTTAATGTCCATGCATTTTTTTCTCCTTTTTAAAAATTTGTTGTTGAATCCCTCCATACACCCACCTAGCCCCTCAAACCCCACCCCTGACAGCTGTCAGCCTGCTGTTTATCTATGAGCCTGTCTCCATTTTGCTTGTTAGGATAATTTTGTTAACCAGTGTTACCCAAGAAATTCAATAAAAAGAAAAAATGAGATTAAAAAAAACATTTTAAAGAATTTAAAAATATCCAAGGATGAGCATTGGTGGTCATCATGGATTAACCAAAACTAGTCACATTGAACCAATATTTCTTTTTCTGATAGGATTACTAAGTGGGACCACTACTCAAGGTAGCCTTTTAACAAATCATTAAAAATTTCATGTTAGTGGTGTTGATTATGTGATTATCTAAGGTTTCTTTTGACTTTAAGATCCCATGTGTTTTACCTGATATACATGAGCTAAATTTTTTTATTGGGCAGCAGATTCATAATTTCATATATACGTTTTCTAAAAGGGCACTGGTCATTGGATCTTTATAAAACTGAACAGAAATCTCAAGTGGTAAAACTTTGGTTTTGTCTTTGAACATTTTTTTTTAATGTAGACTAAGATATACAAGGATCTTTGAAGTACATGACACTATCCTAAGAAGGATAGCTAATATTTGCAATAACAAAAACACGATGTGTGTTTAACTGTGTGTCCATAGGCTGGGACTAAGAACAAAAAAAAAATAAAACATTTTACAAATAATTTTGGTTCAAATATAAATTATACTATACACAGTAGGTGTAGAGTGGACAAAAAAGAATTCTTATGTATATTATGGTACATGCTTAAGATAAATTAGTATGCAACCTCTAAAATATATTTAGAGTTTGTAATGAGGGAATTCATATAACATAAAGTTGAAAAATAAGCAGATAAAATTACTCATAATATATTATCACTATTATGTTACAGATATTTAAGAGCAAAAAAAAAAAAAAAATAGGAAAGTCACCAAAATGTTAAATGGGAGAGGTGGGATAGTTTTTTCTTCATAGCACTTTCATGAATCTTACATGTATAGTGAAAAACTGAATGCAGTCCTGGCTGGTGTGGCTTAGGAGATTGGGTGCTGGCCTGTGAAGCAAAGGTTTGCCAGTTTCAATTCCCAGTCAGGGCACATGCCTGGGTTGCAGGCCAGGTCCCCAGTAGGGGGCATGTGAGAGGCAACCACACATTGATTTTTCTCTCCCTTTCTTTCTACTTCCCTTCCCCTCTCTCTAAAAGTAAATCAATAAAATCTTTTTTAAAGCTATAAAAATAAAATTAAAATTAAAAAATAAAAACTCAAATGCAGTCTTAGGTCAAATTAGCAAAATTATAGTTTATTATTCAAAAAGAACAACAGTTTTACTTCTCACATCTCACCTACTTTATCTCACTGTATATTAAGAGTAACTATGGCAGTGAGTAAAGTTTATGGAATCCAGAATAACAAGTGCACTGACTTGAGCACCACCCCCAATCTTTTGTTGAAGATCAATACCCCAATGTGACTGTATTGGAGATATGGCCTTTAGGAGGTAATTAGATTAAATGGGATCACAAGGATGGGATGCTAATCCTATGGGAATTATGAGGAAAAGATTTCTCTGCTAATTCTGCTAATCTCTCTCCCTCTCCCTCTCCCTCCCCCCCCTTCATTCTGTTTTGTGAGGACATGGCATGAAGGCCATCTGCAAGTCAGGAAGAAAGCCCTCTCCAGCACTCAACTATGCTGGCTTTGTGATCTTGGATTTGGGGAAAGGAGTATAAGGAGAGTAAAAGTTAATATAAAAAAATGGGGGCAAAAGGCAGAAAACTGTACTTGAACAGCAATTAAAATAAAATAAAATAAAATAAAATAAAAAATGCAATAGATTTTAAATTTTAAAATTTATATTGTTTAAGTCATCTAGTCTATGATATTTTGTTATGGTAGCCCAACCACACTATTATAGAAAGTGACCTTCAGTAATGGAGTAATGGAGGAATGGGTGGAGTAATGGGTTATTAAGAATGGGGAGGAGCCCTCACTGGTGTAGCTCAGTGGACTGAGCACGGGCCTGCAAACCAAAGGATCGCAGTCAGGGCACATGCCTGGGTTGCAGGCCAGTTCCCAGCAGGGGACTCATGAGGCAACCACACACCGATATTTCTCTCCTTCTCTCCTTCCCTTCCCCTCTAAAGATAAATGAATAATTTTTTTTTAAAGAGAATGGGGAGGAAAAAAGAAGCAAAGTGGGACAGATAAATTGTTTGTAGAAATTTAAAGAGATGTCATGTGGAAACAGAAATATTCTTTCCAAACTAGAAGGTTGGAATACCTGGGTCCAATATAAGATATATTTCTAACAAAGTTGTGCTAAAATTAGATGAGCTGCTTTTGGAAGTGAACTCTTTACCAGTAGACCTATCCCAGTAAAGACTAGAGGACCATTGCTCACAAATGTTGTACAGAATATTTCTGCATTAATTTAGATGACTTTTGGAGTCCCATCTAACTCCAACTTTCTGTCTCAAAATTTCATCCTAACATTCCACACTGCTAAAAGTTGTCATAATTTTAATTCCCATACAATATATTAATTATCCCTAAAAATGTCTAAATATGGTGTCTGTGTTTTCATTTCATTCATTAAAAATGAAGAATGGAGCAAGGCCTGATACAGAGCCTTACCCCACTGTCCTAGAACATTCTGATTTACTGGTCATTAACAATTTCTATAATACAGCTGTTCTTTAGGTGATAATTTTTGCTGGTTCTCTATACCTGTCTGTACCTGTGATATTTGCTTAAAATCCATTTTGATGTTAATATTTGCTTAGAAAAATTAACATTCTTACTTCAGCTGATCCACTTATTTGACTAAAACCTAATTTCTGCCAATATGAGTAGTGACAATGAAAACAATGATAAAATAAGAATTTTAAAATGTATAAATCTTTGAGAAATACACTTATTTTCTTACACAAAAAGAAAAACAATTAAAACACTGCATTTTGTTCATAATACCAAGCCTTAACTACCATTTATAACTCTATTTGTATGAGATAGTATTTCTGAATTTAAACTCAGGACAACTGGAAAACATCTCTTTCCACTTCAGTATTAGAAGTAGACTCTTAGTCTTGGCAGAAATACCAACACCTGTGCCCCAATCCTATTCTTATCATGTTTTCTCTGGAAGGGGGTTCTGGATAAATTCCAGGGAAAAGACACATCTTACAAGGACTATGGTTTCAAAGGAGGTTCCACATGCCAAGGATAAAAGTTGAAATGTTCGGGAAAGCCCCACAGGGGCTCTTGTATTAAAGGGAGAAATTTGCAGCAGTGATAACTAGATTCTAGAAGAAATGCCAGAATACAAAGAAAACTCTAGGATTTGGGGTAAAGAAGAGGACAATTATAATGGCAAGTTAGCGGTAGCAGGAGGACTAGTGATATAGTAGTGTCTGAGTAGGCCAGCAGGGGCCATGCTTATGCATAGTTATTTTTTAAAAAACAGCCCTGGCTGGTGTAGCTCAGTGGATTGAGTGCTGGCCTGTGAACCAAAGGGTCACTGGTTCAGTTCCCAATCAGAGTACATGCCTGGGTTGCAGGCCAAGTCCCCAGCTGGGGTCGTGCAAGAGGTGACCAACCCATTTGATGTTTCTCTTCCTTTCTTTCTCCTTCCCTTCCCCTCTCTCTAAAAATAAATAATTAATAAATAAATAAATAAATATATATATATATATATATATATATATATATATATATAATGTACCACATTTACACAATGGAATACCATGCAGCAGAAAGAAAGAAAGAGCTCCTGCCCTTCTTAACAGCATGAATGGAACTAGAGAGCATTATGTTAAGTGAAATAAGTCAGGTGGTAAAAGAGAAATATCATATGATCTCACCTATAAGTGGAACCTAATCAGCAAGACAAAAAAGCAAGCAAAATATAACCAGACATTGAAATAAAGAACAAATTTACAGTAATCAGAGCAGCAGGGGGAGGGGGATAACAAGGGAAAGCAGGGAAAGGGTCAAGTCAAGGAACCTGTATAAAGGACCCATGGACAAAGCCAAAGCGGGGTAGGATTGAATGTGGGAGGTGGAGGTGGGGAAGGCAGGAGAGAGTAATGGAGGAAAATGGGGACAACTATAATTGAACAACAATTTAAATTTTATTTAAAAATATAAATAAATAAATAAAATTTAAATACATATTGGGAAAGGCAGGCAATGTGGAATTGACATAAAACCAAATTAAGATAAACTATAGAAATCTCACAATAAAATAATGAAACAAATATATTTTAAAAGCATTAACACTCAATGAGCATTACTATAAGTCAGGCACTATGATGAATGTTTTATATGCATTATGTCATTTGATTCTAATAACAAACCCATGAAGTATAATAGGTTTTAATGCTATCTTCATTGTTCTAAAGGGAAGTCAGAGTCTCAGAAACCATATGTGATTTACAATCTTTCATTAAGTGGCAGGAGTGAGATAGAAACCTGGGTCTGCCTAACTCTCACCTTAACTCAATGAAGCTCTATCTATTTGTAAAGGTTTCCACATTTATGCCCAAAGATCTGTCACAAGTAGCATACTAATTTCATTTACACATTAAAATATTTACTGGCAAGAAAGGAGCATCTTTAGATTTCTATTCGAAAAAAATGAAATCAGAAGACCCATCATTAAAAAATTTATTATTGTATTTATAGTTTTGTTGGATACTCCTGCTTTCAGATGCACCTACTACTAGTGTAACTGATCATGAGAATATATTTTCCAAGGATAAAGTCTAGTTTAATTTACAAGTTCTGCAGTTGCTCTCAGTGAGAACTAAAGAATATTTGGCTATGTCCCATGACCATATTTCTTAATTTAGGGGAAACCACAGCTAGTCAATGTGTTGAATATTTAAAAGTGTATTTCAACTCTCAATACTGTCTATAAATCATTTCACTTCTATGCCCCTCAACCTCTGACAAAGCATTTTACTGTAAACAAATTTTGGGGCCACTGTGTGATTATTCCCACTTGGAAAATATGCTGTTTCCCTTCCATGAAACTAGAACAGAAGGTCTGAGAGAAAGGAAATTATTAAGCATTCTACTGAGTTTTTTTTCCCCCAACAAAAACTAAGATAGAGGTCAATGAATAAGTATGTGCAGACTGGAACTTGAATCCTCTAGGGTGACTATAGGCTAATTAATAATTAATGCCAGAGCCATGGTGTTTGAAATGCAGATGTGATAACTGGAGGCCTGGCAGTGCTGTTCAGAGGAAGCAGATTTAGATGCTATAGGGAATAGGCACTCCCTTGCCGGCTGGCTCAGAGAGCTAGCCTGGGTGCAAAGCAGGGCCTATGGTTTAGATTATATTCCCCTCAGCTGTTAATTACCTGAACCTACTTTGAAGTTCTACTCTTTTTATCCTCTGCATGAAAAGAGATTGGTTCAGCCAAGGGACTTAGAGAAATGATCAAATACATGGGGTGGAGGGAAGGGGGTGGGAATAGAATTTCATATATAAGAAGATAACGAAGAAAAACACATAGTAGAACATACAAGAACATATATTATTAGAAAGTGTCAAATTGTGACTCATTTTTCAAACACATTGTGTTTCTCAGTTTTTCTAATAAAGGTGATTTTAAGTAAATACACAAACTTTCCCTGAATGTGTATAACAGAACTGCCATGTGTATTACTATATAAAGTGGTGCCTTGACTAGAGACAGGTGTTTTGTAATGTTACATTTAATTTAATGGAGTCATTTAAACTTATTCGTATTGAAGCTACTTACTGATAAGGGCAGTATTAATGAAATCAACCACAAACTGCTTCTATATATCCTGTTTGTGTTCACATCACTCATTTCTCAGAACAAAATAGAAAGTCCCATTGTTCGATGGTGGAGACTATAGGATATTAGAAAATTGTGGAAATAGAATGCAGTTGGAGACTATAGGATATTAGAAAATTGTGGAAATAGAATGCAGTTGAAAGAGATCTAAAAATAAATGATGGTAGGTTTAATTGAATAAAAAAGCACCCTGAGTTGTTTTGAGGACATGCTTGTGAATGTACACAAGTTAAAGAAGTTTGGCCACTAACTATTTAGCAAGTGGATTACAACGTGTTTGCATTAGATGTTAGTTAAGCTGCGGTTTATTTGTTTGTTTGTTTTTTTCCACCTTAAGTGTTATTTTTAGTCCACCTACTCCAGCAAAGAAATTTGCTGAGATACATGCTACTCACATATGAAGAAGATCCTCTCTTTTACTGCAAAAGCATGCAATGCATCAAATAGTTGGTTTTAAACTGTGAGAGTATCTATGAATCTTTTTGACAGGAAAATGGCAATAAAAGTACCACCAAAAATGTGTACATACGATGAAAGTGACACCTGTGGATGCAGTGTCTTCTGACTAAGGTAACAGCAAATGCACTAAATGAGTCAATGATGATCATCGGCCCAGACACAACACGTAGACCTCCATCCAGTGATCTAGTTTTGCAGTTCTATTTTATTTACTTTTTATTTCCATTTAAAGGGTGAGCACTTTTTGGATAAAGTCCGTAAACTTCTAACTCGGGATGAATAACTAGAAATTTTCTTATTAAAATATATTGTTCAAAATGCAAATTTCCAAAAAATGCAGAGTTTGCATTGTTGTACAATTTCGATTTTGTTAAGCAAGAAAATCTTCATCTAACTGAAGTTCTTCTACTAAAGGCAAACACATTGAGAATTTTTATAAATTATCTGTGATGCAGCTTTCCCAGTTATAGTTTTCATTCTAAGAACATAAACACAGGGATAGGCAAAAGTAGGTTTGCAGTTGTTTGTATAAAAAAAAACAAATAAATCATACAATAATAAATGAGTGATAATACAAGAATAAGCTCTGTATTTTGCATACTCACAATTATAAAACATTTGCCCACCCCTGTATATTGACACTAATATTATATAAAATTAACAACAAATATCAAATCTATTGCCATGCAATTTTTGATTGTTACTTATACCGGCATAAGGCAGGAGGGTCAAATCACAGAAAATAGAGTCTACTTTCATACTGACTTTATTCCCAACTGGCTATCTCTGCAGCATTGTATTGTTCGAGTCCAAAGTGTTACTGAATATGTAGCAATTTTTCCAGGCTTTAAACATAAACTTTGTATGTTGAGTTTCCTGCTACTAAGAAAGAGAGAAATGAAGGAAGAAAAGGAAGGAAGGAAGGAAGGAAGGAAGGAAGGAAGGAAGGAAGGAAGGAAGGAAGGAAGGAAGGAAGGAAGGAAAAGTGAAGTGCTCGAAAGTTTTAAGCAGCAAACCAGAGGCAAAATTTTTGAAAACTCAGTCACTTAGATCAGTACCATAGCTCTTTTCCTCTATGGACTTTCATGATCATACACATGCTGTGGGTAACCCTTAATTTTAAAACAAACACGGAGCAAAACACATTTCCTACACTGGAACTGCAGTTACCCTTCAAAGATGAAGTGCAAACTTTTGGATTATTGTTCCTCAAGACCAAATGAAACTGCATTTGAGACTGATCATGTTCAGGCTTCATTTAGGTTCTTTTATTTTAATTTTGTTATATTAACAATATGCTAACAATTTGATTTATTTATATATTTTTATTTATATTTTAACACTTCCATCACTTGGTCAAGCCAATTTAAGGGGAAAGATATTTGAAAACATTATCTTCAGCTAAATTTCAGTGGGAACAAGTTTTAGCTTAGGGATATAGGAGCAACAGAGACACAAAGTAAAATAGCCCAATCGTGCCATCATAGCATTAGGTGAAACTTTCCACTTTATTTCAGCCTGTATGTTTACATCCCCACTTTTCTCACCTCCACATGACTGTCTCTTAGACTAACAATTGTATATTTTGTAAAGACTTCTTCAATTTCTTAAAGCACATTTTCAAAAGTTTTAATATGATCTAAGTGCATGATCTTGCATTAGTTTGAAGATTTTAATATATTTGAAAATAATTTAAAAAAGAACTCTTCCCATAATAACCAATATTTAAGCACAGAAACTTGAAGCCATAGTTTGTAGGCCTTGTATACTAATTTGGAACAACTAAAGTGTTCTTCTCTATATTCAACTCTGTTTTAAATGTTTTTTTTTTTTTTTTTTTTTACTCCTGATCTAGGCTTTCACAGTTCATTTTCTATCATGGTTCATATTGTAAAACTGCTTGTGACTAGAAACTCCTACACATGTACACAATGTTCTGACTCTCTCCACTGCAACCTAAAATGTGGTTAGATTATCTAATTTGTTTTGTGTCCTTTTTACCTGCAGCTACAAGGAGACTGAAATTAAGTTCTCAGTACTTTATTAGGAAAAAGCATTGGAAAAGTAAATAGATCTTAACAGAAAATTTTTTTGCCTCCATTCTGAGTGACGTATGTTGCATAAGTTATGCACTGCAAAGCGGAGGAAGACTTCTTTACCCTGCAAAAGGAAAAGTAAAACATTGAAAAAGAATTTTAATGAAATCATAACATTAAAATAGTTTTATATTAAATCCTGCTAATTTTCTAGGTGAAGTCTGTGAAGTGAATTTGAGGAAACATTAAAAGGGAATTGAATTTGCATTCCTTATGCTACAGGCACATGTTTACATGACCTTTAAAACAGAATTAAAGCTGTATCATCAGCAGCTGTAGGCAATTCACATTACTAAGGCAATCAAATCAGAATACTAAACTAACTATAAAACATAAAATAAACTGATATAGAATCATCTCAATTCACTAGATTTACTTGCAATCTACTTATACCCTACTAGCCATTTCAAAGCAGTTTGCAAATCCACTAAGTCAGAAATACTCCAACAATCTGAAAACAGTGTCCAGCTATAAATAATTATGCAAGCTAGGAATACTTTAACATATCCTTCTCAACAAACCTCCATCATTCATCAGAACTAGCTTATTTAATGATCATTATTTACTTTCAACAATTAACTCCAAATGTAAGCATCATCCCATGAAGATATGTTGTACAAGGCAGAGAGGATTTCTATCTCCAAAGAAGTATTTGGAAGAGTTTATAAAGAATGCTTTAATGCTAGTAAAAGTTAACTGTACTTTTTTTACTGTAAACTTTATTGTCTTGTTCCCTGACATCCTGCATACCTTTCAATATCTATATTTTGGTTTCCTTTAATAGCATGTACAGATATGACTCCTTTTAAAATATGGTAGGATAGATTATAAAATAGAGTTTTAAATCCAATTGCCTGGGATGACACTTTATCTAAAGAAATAAAAAAGAAAAGTAAATATATCTATAATGCAAGTCATTTTACAAGAAGCATTTTTAAAAACCTTGGTCTCTTCTGATTTCCAGTAGTAAAATCTCAGGAAAAACAACGCAATATTCTATCTTTCCTTTTATTTGTGTTGTGACTTATTTTCTTTTTAAGAAAACTTTGCAGATTCCTCAATAATATTGAAAACATAGAGAATATGCTTGAAAATGTAGTTCTGTTACTTCGAGGGGTAAAGAAAAAGGGGAAAATTGAAATGCTTATCTTCATCATTAATGTGCGTGTTTGTATAGGACAAATCTCAGTCCTTTACAAAGCTGTCAACTAAATGTTCAAAGAACACTAAACTTCCACAGCTGTAAGACTTAGTTTCTTCAGAGCTCAGACCCATATGTAGAGTTCAGATCCTTTTTGAAGGCAATTTACACACAAATTGATTTGTTTTTCAATATGCATAGTTTCACCATGTAAGCACTCTTCACTCTCTGTCTCTCTGTCTCTCTCTCTCTCTCACACACACAAACGTGTTCAGGATCCATTTGTTTAAGGAGGGGTCATATCTAATGTTCACAACAAGCATCAAGCACCTGGGGAAATACTGTGTTTAAAGATAAAGATGAGAGTAGATGTGATTGAATTATAGATTAACTAAAAACAGTAACCCCAATCTCTCTCAGAAAGTAGAAGTAGTAAAAAGAGGGTATGTGAGGGAAAGGAGAGAGCTTCATTCTTACTATCATCTGAATCAGTAAAATGTAATACTTAGGGTGTACAAAAGAAATTTGAGTGTTGGTATTTAGATTATCCTGAGTTTCCTGAGAAGCCTAAGGTTTCTCTTGCCCTTGTTAACTGGTAGAAACAGGAAATTGGTTATTTTTAAGGAGGATTGGCATGTTTAAATCCTGCTACCCTCAACATGATCTGAGTTAACATGTTAGTATCTGGACAAAATATTTTAGAATGACTATCACCTCCAACACACACAAAAAGACTCATGGGGGTGGCACTCATCTAAGTACACCCCAAAGAATGGTATCACTGAGGCAGAGCTGTGGTAACATATGACATTTGGTAGAAGAGACTGGGCCTTGCCTCCTGAGAAAGGGTTATTTTGAGTACCTTATCTTTGTGCCTGTCTACAGAGGGGAACATTGGAAATTAGGAATGGTCAAGGGGCCCACCTGGCAAGGAGCAGAGGCTACCCAGGGACAAGAATGCTAGGCTAGCCTTACCAGGCCTGGGGGATTCTGAGAAACTTACCTCTACCAGGTTCCCCCAGTTCCAAACAGCTGAAACAGCTGCCTTGGTGTCAGCTCTTCTAGGTTGTCACTCACTGCCTCCATTTCCAACCATGGAATCAGACCTGCCTCCATCCTACACACCCTGCTCTAAATAAAGGGTAACAACTTGGGAAGGGCAGGCCAATGAGGGCCAGGAAGATAGCAAAATAAGCCCCTGTCACTGGCTGCCTGTGTGTCAGAATAGGACACATTTGTCCCAAAGAATTGTCATACACTGAGTTATCTTAAGAGAGGATCTTTCAGTTTAACACCTTCACCCTTGTCCTGACCCAACAGCCTCTGTTTACCAAGCTAAGACCTCCTCTAGCCATTGGGCTTCATCCCAGCATTTTAGCCAGGCAAGCTCAAAGGTAGCAGTTTCTATTGTTGTCCAGATACCCCCCCCCCCATCTTACCACTGAAGTGGTGCATGGAACTTTAGAGTCAGCTCCTGAATTTGCCCTGGCTGTGACTCTCTGCAGGTTGGAGCTATCAGACAGCATACCTCAGATTCATGGCCTGGGTACCAGACCCACTAAGGGAAAAGACCTGGTGAGGGTCTGGGTTCTTTTGCTGGCTACCTAAGCACTTGTAACTTAAAAAGAGATTTCAAAAAGTTATCAGCTATACAATACATCCACAAACACACACACACAATTGCATGTATCTGCTGGTAGAGGAAAACCCAAATACCAGATCAAGTAGATCTTTTCTCCAAACAGGAGAGTCAAATTGATTGCCTCAATGAGGAATGGGACAAAATGCAAAAGATGTCCTAAAAATAGCTGCAGGACATTTTAAGAGCATAGGGGAAACCAGCACCCTGCCTCAATAATCACAACAAAGGAAACATGAATATTCTTGTATAAAATTGATTTTCAAATGTCCTGGCAAAGTGGGTTTTTGCCTCAAACACACATACACACACACACACTCTCTCTCTCTCCATATATGTGTGTGTATATATATGGATTTAGATTATATAGCAGTAGATTTATATATATATATATAACTGATATATATATAAAACTGATATATATATATCAGTTTTTCTCAGAATTGTCAGCCCTCTTCCCTACCTAACCCCATGGAAATAATAGAAATTTCTTAGTAATGATAGCAGGTTAAATCTGATTGCTTGCTCATTTTCAAATGTGGTATAGGTTCTTTACCAACATGGGGTCCAGAAATAGTAACATGAGCTCCCAACACTCAGCAGATTACTTACTTAAAATATTTTCCTAGAAGGAGCCTATATTTTGGTCTGTAATCACATTTTCCATAGTTCCATCACCACACGGGGATGCAGAATGCCAGCTATTTCAATAAATAGTATTTACTAAGGAAGTGGGGGAGCGAGTGTAGGGAAAACACAATCTCAGTTATAAATAAAGTCAGAGTATTCTTACAATATTGCACATTAAAACTTAATCTGTGCATGAAGAAGGAAGAAAATTGCAATTTTGGGTATCTCTATTAACTATTAAAGTGACATAAAAACCTTCTAATGTTCAGCTCAGTTACTTATCGATGATTCAAATAACGATTTGCAGAGTTTAAAGTAATAGGTCATCTGTATATGCCCTGTATATGCATCTGATTGATCATGTAGCTGGAATTATTTTTTCCACCTTTAAATACTCCTCACATTTCTTAAGAAAAAAGTCAAGATACAAATAAAAACCACTACCACAATTTAAATTTGAAAACATTCTGCTACTCCATTAAAAAAAATTCCACATGGAGTTTGTATTATATAAAACCATCAACTGGATTCTTGAAAACTAGGCTCTGTCTGCAATGCAAAACAAGTAACTGGCAAATGCCCACAATAATTCCTAGACACCCCAAACACTGGTGCCGGTAAAATGATAGCCACGCAGAGTACTGCACAATAGCTTGTCTCCATAGAGCTCTTTCCCTGGGACCCTTTAAGAGAGGGGTTCATCCCCTGACAATGGCAATGGCAAGAGGAGAAGTGACCTCAGAAGAGAAACTGGGACTGGATCAACACGACCTTGCCAACACAGCGGTGGGAGCCAGCATCCTTTCCCTGGGCAGTGAGGGTCTCTATTGTCCCTGTCTATGCTCTAACCATCCTGTCAGCGGCCCCAGCCACACAATGCCTAAGCACTTCCCCACTGACATTCGATTTTGCTAGCGAATGACTAGTGTTCTTGAATATTGTGGTATTTGCATTAAATTTTATGATGAATATTTTATTTTTTAAATTACTGTGTATCTGCTGTGGCATTCTCTGTATACTACCACTCCTTCCCCTCCCTCTACCTCCCCTCTTTCGTCTAAAGATTTGTTTCCTCACATTAGTGGAAAGCCAACAGAGATCTAAAAAAAAAATACAGTAACTGAGCTTGAATTCATATTGGCAAATGTATGTTAATGCTGGCTAATTTTTCAAAGACTTTCCTCTCCAAATATTACGAACCCTTTACCTTCCCCCACGCAGTTTGCCAAGAATGAAAAGACAAACAATAACGACAACAATGACAACCAGAAGAGTGGGCTGGCGCTCCGAAGGGCAGCTGTGTCTCACACCAAGAAAGTCTCATGAGCTCAATGTACAAACACCAGGAAAAAGGGTTCTTTCTGTGCTTCTTTCAGAAGCTATTCAATTGTTTTCCTTCCCTTATTAGCTCCCCAGTTATAAAAAGAAAATGTGTACTTGTCGCTACCAAGCCCAATCTAACTCGTCCTGTTTCCAGAGTAAACTTGTACTGAAGGTGAAGTTTTCCACCTCAAGGTCATGCTTATGAGTCTGAAGCTTCATGGTATATTACATACATTCAAATCTGGCCCTTTGGACTTCTTTCCTGACCCTGCTCTCCAACTCTCGCCAAGCCCAACCCCAGACTGCCTCCCCCTCCTCCAATTTGTACGGATAATGAGAATGCTTCCTAATCTATACTCATGTTCAATCTACAAGAGGCATCATCCTCATGGCTGGGGTGCTTTCTGAAAGAGCCTGATACAAGGCTGCCCAGCTGCATCCACACTCTCCTGCTTCCACAGGAGTGCAACCTGAACCACGTTAATATGCTTAATTTCTTTTGTGAGTTCTTCCTTGCTTGGAAAGGGGTGTGTGTGTCCTGAGAAGACTCTTAAGAGTTATTATATATCCTTAAATCTTGTGAGCGAGGAGAGTCACTGTGAACCTCTAGGTTACAAATAGTTGAATGAACATACAAGTAAATCAAGCCAATCTGTCTTGCCTTTTGAAATTAACTGAATTGCCTTCTTAGAAATCAAGCAATGTGATGCATAAGGTAAGGTGGCTGATTGGAGTATGAAGGCAACACAAGGAGGCATGAACTTAGTGTCTTGTACTACTAACCTGGAAAGGGAATGGAATCCTGTGCTTCCTTGTTAGAGCTGAGTGTGTGGACTTGCTAAAATTACATTTTGTCCACTTGTAAATCAGGCTCCTCTCCAGGACAACTTTTAGCTGCCCCAGCCTAGCAGGGTTAGGCAGCTATTATTATATTTAAAACGTATTTCTAGAGGGGGTGAGGTAAATCAGATCTGGGGACCCAGCAGTGGACTTCAAGATCAAGGTGAGGACATCGCCAAGCTATGTATATAGCCCAGCTATGCAAGAGAGCAGGTTTACCAGTGGTAACTTTGAATTTAAGGCAAAATTCAGTCTATGAAAATAAGTTACCAACTATTTGCAACAGTAGCTTCACATGGATTTATTTTTCTCCCATGTCCAGATGGGGTCGTCTATTGAATGGGGCTCTTTTATTTTGCATGGGGCAGGGGATTTGTGACCATGGTCCCCCCTTTTATTCCTCTCTCTATGGAAACCCAGATCATGGGGAGAAATATGCAAAGCTAAATAAAGAGAAGCCACAGAAAGGAGCGCTTGAGAGCGGCATCTGTTACACTTGGGAAGTTAGACTGACAGGAGAGGGCGAAGGAAACCTCTCCAGTAGATTAGTTAGAACAGCAAGAAGATTTGACTATATGCAGATATTTTCTTCAGAAACAAAACACCTTACTTGCATGAGAAGATTCTATCACAGCTGCTCCAGGATGTGCTTGCATGTGAATTTAATAAGTTATATCTATATTCATGGGATATAATTTTTTAAACAAATAGGAGAGTGAGAGAGACAGAGAGAGAGATCAGAGGGAGGGGAGAAAGGAAAAAACAAAGAAAGGAAAGGAAAAGAAAACAAGTACTTCAGGTTTTGCTCCTGACAGAAGGCATTCTTACATTAAAAGACAGCAAAACGAGGTTGTCAAAAACCTGTCGCTGGGTATAGATGCCTCCTATTCGACCCCCCCCACCCGCCCCCTGCAAGCCTGGGAACAAATGGTCTGAACCTTTTTTTTTCGTGTCTGGCGAAACCAGTTGCCCAGAGCAGAGGCCAAGGGCAAGAGGAAGGTTGATTGTAAGGACTCAGGCAAATCAGTCTTGGAAAAAGACCCTCTTCTTCTTCATGCAAAAGCCTTATCAATTGATAATTGCCTTAACCCCCTGAATGGTCAAACTAAGATTAGCAACTCTTTCACCCAAACGCAGCTGCAAGGTGGGGGTGGGGAACCCACCGCCGCTGCCGCCAACAACAACATGGCAATGATCATGATCTTTTTGCTAGTATGGTTTCATCAATGTGCTTCCTTCTGACCTCTAAAGTGATCCACAGACTGGCAAGTGAACCCTCGAT
>PVKU01009040.1:0-66351 GCA_004027475.1 Anoura caudifer | reverse complement strand
TCCGGTTTTTCAACGTCCACTGCAATTTTCGATAATCTGTTTTCAAATATGCTGTGTTTCTGGTGTCTGTTTGCTGTGCTGCTTTGAAAAATGTCCCAGTTTAAGACCTATGTGTGGGAGGCAAAGAGATGTACGTCCTCTTACCATGCCGCCATCTTCTCTTCTCCATGAATTTATTTTTTAAAAAATTACTATATTGATAGAGAGGCAAATGTCTGGGAACTTCAAATTGTTACTTCTAAGCATAAGAACTTTCACATCATGGGTTAGGGAACCAATCTCATGTATTTTTTTAAAAAATATGTTTATTGATCTGAGAAAGAGAGAGAAATATCTATTGGTTTCCTCCCATATGCTCCCCAACCAGGGATTGAACCTGTAATTTAGGTATGTGCCTTGACCAGGAATCAAACCCCCAACCTTTTGGTGTACAGAGCAATGCTACAAACAACTGAGACACACCAGCCAGGCCTCATGTATTTTTATGAGACTCCAACAAAACAAACATTTTCACAATTTCTATAAGTACAAATTTACAGCAACACACAAATAGTACGTGCTTCTTAGAGCAACTTGCCTATCTCCGTATCTCAACATACCAGATCGAGTCTTGGCATATTTGACCCGTGTTGAAATGTGGCAATTCAGATGAAAGGGCTGCAAAATTCTTTTTCTTAAAAAATCTTCCCTAAACTATATAAGCTTCAGGTCCTAGGAAAACCAGATAGTCCCTGACAAACAATTCTGCTTAGATTATCCTCATGCAGTGAATCATAAAAGATGATGACGATGATACTGACTTTAAATAACATGAAATCTGGTGGAGTGTTTTTATTTAAGTTTCAAGACCCTTTTCTTTCCAAATAAAAGCTTATGTTATAAATGCAGTTGAACAACTTGGTTGTTGCTACTATGAGAAAATATGATAATAATAAGATAAATGAGAAATAGACACAAAACAAGAAAGAATAAATTAAACTAAAAATAGGTGTGGCCTGGCTGGTGTGGCTCAATTCATTGGAGCATCATCCCATAAACTGAAAGGTTGAGGGTTTGATTTCCAGTCAGGGCACACACCTAGGTTGCAGGTTCGGTCCCTGGACCAGTGTTTATTTTACATCAATGTTTCTCTCTCTCCCTCCCTTCCCCTCTCTCTCCCTCCCTCTCTCCCTCTTCCTCTCTCTCTAGAATTAAAATAAAAATCAGTGTGAACTCACAATCTTAAAAAGATACATCCTCATCTCTATCTCTCTTAAGAGTATTCAAAACACTGAGGTAGCCCTGGCTGGTATGGCCCAGTGGATTGAACACTGGCCTATAAACCAAAAGGTCTCCAGTTCAATTCCCAGTCAGGGCTCATGCCTGTGTTGCCACTGGGTCCCAAGTGCGGGGTGTGTGGGAGGCAGCCACACATTGCTGTTTCTCTCCCTCTCTCCCTTCCTCTCTCTCTGAAAATGGATAACTAAAATCTTTAAAAAAAAAACAAAACAAAACACTGGGATAGACAACAATTTCTTAGGATACAAAAGACATTAATTCTAAAAAAAATAGATCTCATCAAATTTTAAAATATTTATTCATGAGAATACATTGTTATTAAAGCAAAAAGGCAAGCCACAGACTAATAGAAAAGATAAAGAGCAAATCAATAATAATTTTTTTAATGAGTGAAAGACTGGAATGCTCACTTCATAAAAGAAGATATCTAAATACTTAAAAAGCATGCTGAAAAGTTACTCAAGATCTTTAGTTATTGGAAAAATGCAAATTCAGATTTCAATAAGATGCCACCACATACCCATCGGAGTAGCAAAAATTAAAAGATTAACAATAGCCAATTCTGGCAAGGATGTGGAGCATCAGGAACTCCTACATGTTGCTGGTGGGAGTGTAAAACTGTACGACCACATTGGAAAACTACTTGGCAATGTCTCTGAAAGCTAAGCAAACATCTGCCTGCCCTAAGACCCAGGAATTCCACTATAAACATAAATATCCAAGAGACATGAATGCTTACATCCACAAAAAGGCACAAAAATGTTTGTAGCAGTTTTATTAACAATAGCCTCAAAATGTATATAGCACAAATGTCCATTAGGGAAAAACAGAAAAACAAATTGTGGGATATTGATACAATGAAATTCTATTATCAGTGATAAAAAGAACAAATTTCTGGTACACACAGCAATACTCATAAATCTCTCAGGAGCTAATTTAAAAGACTTCTCACAAGTCAAGTTGTCATAATTGAAATGGCAATGGAAATAATCATGAATAATAACAATTACTCCTCATTTTGGTTAATTGAAATAAACTAAGTCTATAAAAGACACAAAGAAAAGAGTTAACAGAACACAGTGACTTTCCATCTTGTTTTAGCCAAGGCCCACAGTTTTGCACGCATACACTGTATTTTTTTCTGTTGGAAGTATCCCTTGTTTTCACCAGATGCTAGAAGGGAACTATTTTTGCTCACATAACTCCTCAGCTCCCATGCCTAAATGTCTGGCATATAAGAGATACTCAGTAAATATTAGTTGATTAATGTATATTGAATTTCTAACTAACAAAAGTTAATAACCACTGAAATAGAGTAAACTAGATTACAGTCATTCTCTGGAAAGTAATCTTCACTGTTTCCTGCTCCCATCGTGTTCTACCTGTATGAGGTTTTTCATCATCCTCTAGTTCCAAGTCCTGGCTGAATTACACAATGCTGTATGTGTCCATTAAACCAATTAAGAATAATGTTCAAATCACAGTTTCATCTCCTTCAGGAAATCATCCATCTTTTTATTTAACTTTACCATTCTATTTAATTAACAAGGGTTTAATGGTAGTTAATAAATGATATTAATTAATTTAGGAAATTACTTTGTCTTCATTAAAGGGATTTAAAATTTTTAATGCTTATAATTTTCCTTAGTTCCATCAAATGAAGACAAACCACATTCAATTAAACCTGAGTTACCTTACTTTCCTATTAGTCCAAGTACCAGGGGAAATCTCTAATGCATCCAGGACATGCACTGGAACAATTATCAAAACCACCACCCTCCCCTCTGGCGGCTGTGGGTCCATTCCATGTACCCACGCCTCGGTTTCTGTTTTGTTCGTCAGTTTACTTTGCCCAGAAGTTGTTAAAGAAGTTTGTGGATGGCCTTTCTGAGCTCTCCCTTGTCCATGAATCTGGAGAGAGCCGTGCCTATCAGTTGGCAGCTGAGGAACTCTTGGGTTCATCTGAATAATTAAAGACTAAACCAAAGCCTTCTTACAAAGAATTTACTCAACAGAAAATATGATACTGTTACAAAAACAAAAAGAAAACAAATAATAAAATACATTTTCTAAAAACAAAAGAAAAAAACAGACAAAAATCCTGTGTCTTTTAGAAAGTCAGGGAAATGCAGTGGGCCCAAGCCATGTGGTACCAAAAGCAGAGAGCCGCAGCACCCGAGAACAGATGCTCAGGAAATATCTGATGAATCAGTGAAAGAGATAAGCAGTAGCTAATCATGCTAGGAGCACAGAAAACCCTGTTTGAGCGGGGATCCATCAACCTTCAAACAGCCGATAGGACAGCCACCAATGGAGGTTGGTCAGATCCTCTTGTGAAAGAGTGTGTGTTTTTGTGGGACATCAAGGAAGGCACCAAGCTGATGATTATCGACATAGATATCAAATACAATGGTCTGTATGCAGTTATCAAACATTTCTTTTTGGTAATTTGTTACTAAGGACTTAAATGCAAGTTCTAGATACGGGGACTCAAGACAAAAGAAACATGACACGCTGCAAGGGGCAGGCCAGGCCCTTTGTGCTGTAGATGTGTCTACTAATAAATTATATTTTAAAAACTCACAAATGTTATTTACAAACAATTCCCACTCTTCAAAAGCATTAACAAATAATCTATTTCACCAATGGAGATTGAAAGCTCTCTTCCTTACAAGATTGGGTCTTACTCATACTGGCGTCCCAGTTTCAGAAAAGACTAGCTGCTTAACAAACGACCATGAATGCAGGCTTGTAAGTCAAGTATAATCAAGACCATTATTAAGTATAATCAAGGAAGAGCCCACAAAATCTTGCTATTTATCTTGTCTAGCTTGTTAGGCTACCCTATATCATAGAGAAAGAGTGGATTTTTAATCCTAAAAACTTCCAGAAAAAGTAAGTGATCAGTTTGACATCTAGGTACCATTTGAGATTGAAAGAAATGAACACAGGAATTTGGGGTGCTCCCTTGACTAGT
Source organism: Anoura caudifer (assembly GCA_004027475.1). Taxonomy (NCBI): domain Eukaryota; kingdom Metazoa; phylum Chordata; class Mammalia; order Chiroptera; family Phyllostomidae; genus Anoura; species Anoura caudifer. Next base: position 62,096 of record PVKU01009040.1, on the reverse strand, counting down.
GCCAAAAAACAGAGATCTTCCTATGTCTTTACTCTGCAACCCCTGGGAGAAAGATCTTCGATATTTTAGAGAGAAAAGAACCTAAGATTCACATCTTCAGCAACACATCAAATTTAAAGCATTTATCTTACCTGGAGTGGAGGTTTCTTTGTGTCTAGCATTTTTTTTCTAGCAGCTTAGAATGGAGTCCTGGGAGAAACTGTGGCTGCTTAAATAAGAACAAGCATTTGTTGTTGTAAATTCTATTTTAACTTACTTACATTAAGCCATTCATTGAGTGTAGCACTAGGCACTTCTTGACAATGGTGCTGTAGAAGAATATTTAATGAAAAAAATGCTCATTTTAATTTTTGCTTCTTTTTTATGGTATATCAAAAAATATTTCATGTAATTAACAAAAAATAAACATAATGTGGCAGGTGTGGACCCAGAACTGGTAGACTGCAACTCAGAAAGAAATTCCAACGTTTGTGCAACATTAGCAGATAGAAATATTCTTACTTTCCAAACTTCTTCCAATTGCATTGAGAGGTCCTCTCGGTAGAAGAACAGCATGGGGATTTTTCAGGGTAGAAGAACCAGTCTTCATCAAACAGGAATGTACAGATATTTCTTCACAGTTCATCTGAGCAATAATCCAACAACAACCCTGAAGAAAGACTGCGAATGACTAAGAAAGAAACTTGGAGTTCCTAAATGGGTCATCCTCTATACTGACATATAAAGGTTATTTAACTTACAGCTTCAACAAGGAGTCTATACTACTGAGCCATCTAATGTGACTGGCAATCTGTGGTCAGGTTCAACCAGCCCCTAGCTCTAGAGCTGATCACAAATATGAAAGTCATTTAGAGATGTAGAATTTTAATTGAAAAAGTTAATGTTTCATTGTGTACTTACAGATATGATGAACACAAGAAAGTGGGAGTTGAAGTTGTCAGAGATGATGGTTGGCCCAGCCCTGAAAGAGAGGATAATGTGTGTGGAGGGGAGACAGAATGCAGAGATGGTGGAGGATATTTATTCTTACAAAAATACTCATTGAGACTATTGTACGCTAAACTACAGATAAAAGGAGCAAAACAGAGATAGCCTCTTACTACATGGAGTTTTATGTATTTTTCCAGACACAAATATATAATTCTTGAGCATCGATGTGCTGATGCTGTAGATTTGAGGAGGCAGGACAGCCCATAGTGTCTAGCCTCGAAAAGCAACAGTACGTTCTATTTGCACTCTCTTCAGGATATTGAGGAAGTGCACCATAAACAAAAGTGGGAGGAGACAGCATTTAGCAAATGTGCAATGATGTAGGCAGAAAAATTGAGCTAAGTTATCAAGTAGATGAAGCTTGACTTTGGTGCTCTGCTTCTGTTTATATACAGAACCTCCTTTCGTTGGGGTCTCTAACGCTCCCTGGCTTCTTCCCAAGGTCACCCCCTTTGACAGTCACCATGACCAGCCTCTGAGATAGTCCAAGGCCAAATAACAAATTTCTGCTAATCTGATAAACAAACTAATTTCTAGTAACTAATTTAGTTATTCTCCTAAACAAAACACATAAATTTTAGCTTCAGCCTTGTAGAGACACCTGGAATAACAACAATGCTTTATATTCTATGTGCTGTTCATTTATTTATAACATCGGTGCAAGTTACTGCATGTTAGTAGTAAGGAACTATGGAGATGAGTAAGGGGCTTTTCCAGCTAGTTAAGGGAGAGATCAATGCACAAGCGCTTTAATCAGTGAACAGTGGGGGCAGTGTGTGCATGAGTGCCAAGAGGGGGCTGAGCACTCACTTCACGCCAGCTGCCCTTCATGCACTTGCTTGTTGGTTCTGAGGTACAGCATGCTTGATGGTAATGGTTTCTCGCAACTAAATCTGCTATCAAGCTCCCTTAGAGAGCTCAGGCTTAGATCTTCCCAGGCAGGAGAGGTAAAGAAGGGTGACCCCAGCAGAAAAAGGACCAGAGGCAATTGATGAGATCCCCAGGGGAAAGCTGAATCTCTAGAAAGAGGAGGCAGGGATCTGAGGTCCAGACCCACACCCCCACCCCCATATGAAAAATCTCTTTTCTTTCATTACATTGGAGGGTCTAGGTCCAGTTATACAAAGAGCTGGCAGATTTCCTATATGCACACATAGCTTTTCAGAGGTCAGAGGGAGGCTGATAAAAGCTTACTGTCCCATCCTACCAGGTGTTAAGTCTTGAATGAGTTTGATCTTTGTGGTTTAACCCAGTATGACGAATACTAGTAAATCAGGGTTGGACTGGAGGAAAAGAGTGCCTTGGTGGAGCAACAGGAGACACTGTGGACAACCAGTGTTTTCTCCTGTTCAAACACTTCTGGGGTCACACCCAGCATTAGACTCTCATACCAAGGAGACACATCACAAAACTGATTTACAGGAGCCAATGCATCCTCAAGTCCTCTGGATCCTTCCCTGTGTGTATTTTCACTTCTGTGACATTAGATTAGGTTTTTCACACTCTCTAGGTTACAACAACAATCTCCTTTGTCTCCATGAGGTCTGACGGCAATGCATCCTCTCTCAACAAGGTCACAAGAATAACCTTAAACACAAATGCATTGTGCCATTTCTATAGGCAAAGACAGTTTTCTCCTAATGTCTTTAAGTCTAAAGTACTGAAAGCTTCCATCTAGCTCCCCTCTCCTAAGTTAATTTCTTCATCCTTCCATACTGAACTCACCCTAACGGAGAGCCGCACACTCTCAGAGCTTGCTGAGACGCCCTCGGGGCTATTTCCATTGCTGAACGCCCCATCAACCCGTGTCACTCAAAAGCTGCTTTCCAGTTATTTTTCCCCAGAAACCTCTCATCACTGACCTTAACTATTCACATCTCAAGTCAACACCTCTATAAGTAACTCATATTAATACTGACTTGCCTGTTAATGTGTTTGTTTTGATTTACCTTCCTCTAAATGTGTTATTTTATTGTTTCATGTGGTACATTCTAACTTCCTAAGGGGCTTTCAATTTCCTTAATATCAGAAAACACACCTCCAGTCTTTTTTTTTTTTTTCCCTACTCTCTTCATCCCATCTCCCTAGTCTCCAAAGCAGTATATTGGAAGCTATGGACTTCTATCAATTAGCAGATATGAAATCGGTTTCATACATCTCCTGACAGCATCTTTAAATAAATAGAATAGAACCTAAGAGAACTAAAAACATCAGAGTGCCTCACCCATGGCGAGGGCAGGGATCTTTCTGAAACTCAGACAGAATGAGGACTGTGAGTGAGCGTGTGTTAGGCTATGATTTAAAATATATTTCTTACTAAATTGTGATCAGAAAACCTTGAGAAACACGGCCAAGGATTCACTAAGTATTTGTCCTACACAAGAAAGTTGCTTTTGCAAATTTATTTGGATCCCTAGCAGTTGCTCTCAGGTTCCTGATTTAGTTCCCTTTGGCTTTTATTGTCACCTGTGTTGGCATCACCTGATGACCTCCCAGATGAGAACTGCTTGCCTATGCATCACAGGCCAACCCCTGTATGCCGCTGTCCACACTGGCCCTGCTGCACCCTCCAAAACAAACCCAGAAATGATGGTGGCAAAGCTCCTGATATACTTAAATGTATACATTCGTCTCTTTTGGGGAGCAGGGTCTAACATCCTCTTTCTAGGTTAAAGTAACTGACTCATTATATAATGGGGGGGAAGACCCAAGAAATTAACATTCTTCTGACAAATGTTAATTTACATTTCACAGAAATTAACATTACTCCCAGGCAACTGTAATGTTAGAGTTGTCCAGGAGTAAAACTCTAATTCATGTAGGAGCACTCAGACCACGCTCTGAAATTAGCAACTTAGTTGAATTTTAAAAACAGAGCAGCAAAAAATCAGCATTTTTTGAAGAAATAAGTCCTGTGAGAAAAATTCTGATTATTAGTTATTACTTGACATGATAACTTGTCATAATAAAATACTATTTATAAAGTCAATTACAACAAAATTTATTTCAATTATAGTTTTTCTTCTTCTTGCTTTATACGTAAAGATATAAATCAAAATTAGAATAAATATTCTTAAATATGTTCCTACAGCAAATGCTTTACTTCAAAAATGGCGTAGAAGGAATTTTTGCCTACAATTATTTTGGTCAAAATATAGAAATTAGGTAGTGATTTGAGGAAAATCCCTAGCTTGTTTACATTGCCATGATAATAACAGACACTTTGGCCCATTGGGACAGCCACAGCCCTCCAGCTGTACTTGCCCCAGAGCCATAAATGACTGCGCTGGTGCCATGCTGCTCATCTAACATTTACAAAATGATGATCATTCCCTTATCTTATTTGCTGCCATTTAGCCAATGCAGAGAAAACATCATACAAATGAAGTTTCTTTTCCAGAAGCAGCTATAACAGAAAACTGGCAGGGGTTCATCTTACTGGATAGTGTGCATTAAGTACACACAAGCAGCATGGAAATGCCCTGGAAGCAATTGAGGGACACCCTGTCTCCCTGGCATAATCACATGAATGGTCTTAGAGTTTTGGCAGGGAAGCCCTTGAACCTTGAAGAGGCTAGAGGAAGGGCTACCGAGGTACCTATGGTGTTAGAAAGTCCTTTAGTATTAGAACAGTTGATAAGACACTGTAGCCTACTTTCCTGCAGCAAACAATAGTGAGAAGTGGGTGAATTAGTAAGAAGATTGGTTGGCAGGGGGCAAAATTATTAATATCAAATCTCTAGTGATGGTCTGAAGTGGCTTCCTAGGTTTGAAGGGGTCTCTAAGCCACAGCTGTGTCCCCACTCACTTCTGCATTCCAGGAGAGCAGGGACCGTCTAGCATGTAGGACATGGCAAGTACCCAGTACATGCTTGTGACAATTGGCTTCATCTTACCATGCTATACCTATTTTCCTATCAGTACTAACTTCTCATTTATTTTATATTCTCTTCTATTCCCTTTGCGGAACAAAAAGGTTATAAATAAATTCCACAGGAAGGTAAATTAAGTGCTGTTGAAGAGTAAGAGGAATAAATTGAGTGCCATAAAGAACTTATAAACCAGCATTCCATGGGGTTTCAAAGGATGGGGAAGTCCTATACGGACAGAGGAGCCAGTGAGGGTTCATGAAAGTGGTTGGTTGGTGCTGGTATGATTATAAGCAACAGGTAGGAGAGTGACTGGCAGAGAGGACTCTTAAAGATGAAGAGCGTTAAGTCTTCTAAATCATTAAATAAATTTTACTCAAATATTGATTTACTGATTCTAAAAGAGAACTCAGGATACAAACTATAATAATATAACCTGTAGGATCGGTGTAAAGGACAGTGAACCAGAAAGTCTATCTTTTCTTTTGGCCATGAAAAGAACAATGGGAGGCTCCTGCTGAGAGAGGAAACACTTACATCAGAATTTAGAAGGATACGCCAAGCTATTATTTGAATTTTCAAAAGGAGATGCAATTTCTTTTTCAACATTCTTTTTCTTTTTTAATATTTTTAATATATTTTTTCCATTACCACTTAATGGTAATGGATCCACCCCACACACACACACACACAATCAGCACACTGTTGTCCATGAGCCCTTTTTCCTTTTTGCTCAAGCCCTCCACCCTTTAACCTCCCCACCTCTTGTCAGCCTGTTCTCTATCTATAAATCTGTCTCTATTTTGCTTGTTAGTTCAGTTTGTTCATTGGATTCCATGTAGGAGTGAAATCATATGGTATTTGTGTTTCTCTGACTGGCTTATGTCACTTAGCATAATGTTCTCTAGGCCCATCCACACTGTCGCAAAGGGTAAAACTTTCTTTTTTACAGCCAAGTAGTGTTCCATTGTGTAAATGTCCCACACTTGTTTCATCCACTCATCTACTGATGGGCACTTTGGCTGCTTCCACATCTTGGTGATTGTAAATAATGCTGCATGAACGTAAGGGGATTGGTGCAGCCACTGTGGGAAGCAATATGGTGATAACTCAAAAAATTAAAAATGGATCTGCAATCCCACTTCCAGGAATATATCCAAAGGAACCAAAAAAACTGTAATTTCTGTTATTCATTCTACGATTGCCTTAGTCCACTCAGCTTATTACAACAGAATATCATAGACTGGGTGGCTCATAAACAACAGAAATTTATTTCTGAAAGTTCTGGAGGCTACAAAAAGAATCCCAGATCTAGGTACCAGCAGATCGGGTGTCTGGTGAGAGTCCCCTCCTGGTTCGCAGAGGCTTGTTTTTACTGTGTCCTCACATGGTGGAAAGAGAGAACTCTGATCCCGTCAGCCCCTTCCAAGGGCACCAATGACATTATGAGGGCTCCACCTTCATAATCTAATCACTTCCCAAAGGCTTCTCAACACCATCACACTCGGGATTAGGTTTCCATATATGAATTGGGGGGGGACACAAGGATTCACTCTGTCAGAATGGTCAAGTCAAAATGCATTGCTTCCCAGTAGAACAGTCCCTCCTCTTAGCCCCGTAATAATTTCCTTGCTCCTCATGCCCACTTCCACCTGCCTGCTCTAGCCTCACCTCAGAGAACTGTCCTCCTCAGAGCGCCCCCCGCCCCCGCAATGCTTCAGGGGACTAAGGCTCCTTGTGGGAGGGTCTACTGGGCTTAATAGCAGTATTCAAGCCCTCTGAGAGTCTCCTTTCCCTTGGGAGATCTGGCCCATAATTATACACACCATGACCCTAAGGAACTGAAGAGGGTGAAGGAATCCTGATACACTATTTACACAACCCCTCTGATCCAAAAGCCCTGCTTCCTAGCCTTGCCCTACAAACCTCCTGTGCCAGAGAACTTGAATTCTGGCACCAGACAGGGTTAGACTAAAGCAGTGTTTCCAAAACTTAGTCATAAAAAGTTATCAAGCACACTTGTTAAAGATACAGAATCCCAAGCCTTTCTCCTACAGGTTCTGATTCAGGACATCTGAGGTAGGGGTGACTACTTGTTTTTAACAAATGTCCTACATGATCCCTAGGATTTTTTGACCTTTAGGGAAATACTGAGTTAGAGTTTTCTGTGCCTTCTTAAACTTCATGATTTAGACTTTTAACCCATTTCTTGAGGCAAGGAAGTTCATCCTTTTTCCCAATTAATTTCCTCTAGTTCCAACTCGGGCCAGCCTCAATCCTGCCCTTCTTTCTTCCATGTTCCCAGCATTTCTTAAAGCCAAGGTCACTCTAACCAAGACACCTTTAACCCAGAAGGACCTCCTCAACCTATGATTCTGTCACATGCCACACAGAGAACCATCCCTAGCTGATTTCCTGACCCTGCATCCTGATTCTCTCCAGTTAGTTTCCTTGGACAGTATTGCAGGCCCACGTTGGAATGGAATTTTCTACCCTCCATGGTCATGGTGATTTTCATCTCTGGGCTCTTATGGGAGGGTACCAGCTGTTTATACTCACTAGTTTCTTTTAGCCCTTTTCGGTAACTTCCTCTTTGCTGGACAGCCTATGATGTTAGCAGACTATTTATGATATTTCTTGTACTTTAAATATATATATATTGACCTGGCCAGGTGGCTCAGTTAGTTGGAGCATCATCCTGTACACCAAATGTTGTGGGTTTGATCCTTGGTCAGGGCACATACGGGAGGAAACCAATCAATACTTCTCTCTCACAAGATCAATAAACATATCCTTGGGTGAGGAGATATATATATATAAAAATTACTGTACTGCCATGCACATGCAAATATTCCCAAATAATTTTTCCTAGTTATCTAGTATACACAAGAATTGTCTCTCCAGTTTAACAACAAACCTAGTAATCATAATAACTTCTTATTTAATATCTCTATTTATGTAAGCCATTTTATATATAAAATATATTTTATACATATAATACATTTTTAATTCACTTTATATTTATTTTCTCCCTGAGAACAGAACCTATACCCTCAACTTTCTTTCTCACTATTACTTATCCTCCACAGCACAAGAAAGCACATGTACATCATAAGTGATCAATAATTGATTATAATATTCACAAAATAAATGAAGGATTTAAGGTATACCACAACAACTGAATAACAGTGAGAACTCGTAATCAACCTCAAAGATGTGAATGCTTAGAAATCACCTTTCAGAGGAATTACTATACCAATCACGAAATGTGAAGGAAGAAAAAAAATTCTGCATTTTCAGCTCCTTGGGTCACCTCAAATATTGAAGAGGTCCATACACCAATCTACTTGACAAGTGGAAAATAAACTGGAACAACCAAAAACACAACTGAACACAAACTTTCCTGCCTGCTGGAAAATAATGACTTTGAGGGTTGGAGGAAATAATGAAGGCTGGTGGGGATCTAGAGGGTGGCGGTCTCCCTGTTCATGTTGGTAGAGATCCTCTGTGGAAGCGACTGGTTGATTTAGGGTCAGTAAAGCTAGTAAATACAGGAGGGAGTTAGCTCCTCTGCCCAGGAATTCTGCATCTGGGTACTCCTTATAGAAATCATGATGGTTTCCTCTGAAAATGTTTCCTTTTGAATCAATTGCATTTTAAAAAATAGAATGTTCTAACAGAAAAATGATGGGAGAGATGTGAGTCAATAAGGGAACAATCATCCACCAAGCACTCAGTACTTCCCCAGCTCCCTGCTTAGTTTTTCATACATGTAGTTCCAGACAGCAACTTACACATGAGAAAGGTGGAGCTCTGGGAAGTGAAGTAACTCGTCCCAGATTGCCCAGTGGCAGAGCCAGGCTCCTAACCAAGGTCGATCTGAATCCAGAGACAAAGTTCTTTTCCCAACATTAAATTGTCAATTCAACTCAACAGAAAGCTACTGAGCACTTGTGTCAGACACTGTTCAGGCCCCAGGAATATGGCATGCAATACACAGACTTCAACTAGTCTACATACTTGAGATCAGGCCTTCAACTAGTCTACATGCTTGAGATTCCCAAATCATCATTCGGGATATTTAGGAGCACTGAAGATATCTCTAAAACATCTGGTGAGACACTGAGAAAGAAATGACAATGCCATTGAGTCCTAAACCAGTAAGAGCCCATCCAAAGACGTTTTGTATTCATTTCTATAAGACTCACTAGAATCGGGACAATTTTTTTCTTTATTTGAAATTCAGTAGAAGGCAGGGAAAACATGCAGAAGGGCCTGATTAATGTCTCATAAATGGTAATTTCATGCTTCGTCTTCTACCGCTACTACTCCACAACATCAAATTGTATTACATAGCAGTAGATACTAGGGTCCACTTGGTAATTATTTATTGTATAATATTTAATCTTAAAAAATTATTTTTCTCTATTCCACACGGACACTCTATGTAGCTGCAATTACAATTTTTATTATGGCCTTCCCTTAACCCCAAAACTTCCAAAGGCTTTGCAGAAGAGTTTGGAGTGGCCAAAATTATAAAGGAAATTGAATTTAGCAAGGCATTTCCAATAATCTACAAAGTTTATTTATATAATCAAGCAATGTAGAATCATTCCTGAATATCAATCAGAAATCTTCTTTTGTACCCACAACTTTTTTTTTCCTTTTAAGGATAGAATAAAAATCAACCGGAGATTATTGTCTTGAGATTTGGTATCAAACTGACCTCAAGATTCAGGTAAGCATAAACCCCAAAACAACTTGGGAAAACCTACTCTGACTGCTGAAGTACCAAGAGCTCTTGCATTGGAATGAGAAAATTAGCAATTTTGACTGTGATCTGATTTTGAGCAAAATCGATATTACAGAAAATATTGTCATCCTAATTCTTATTTATTACAGTCCCTTTCCAGGTGCTTCCTAAAGAACAGTTCTAAAAGTGAGCGATCTGAGGACTTGGGGCAACTGTTAGTAACTTTGCCATCCAAAGGAATAACTCAGAGGTTTAAATTGTGAAGCTCATACCCTCAGTAAAATATAAATACAAATTCTCTTCACTGTCTCACCTACCCCTGCTCATTAGAATTCATCTAACACCCCATCCTCTTTCCAGAAATACACAGAAGTGCACACAGGCAATAACTATAAATGGAAATGCCTGACCTGGTTTTGGGTTTTGTGGAAATAATAAGGAGATTATATTATCCACAGGAAGAGAAGACAGTGGGAAAGACAGAGAGAAGCAGGAAGCTGTCAGTTATTATGGAGGAGCACAGGAGACTGGCAGAAACTGGACGAACAAGGGGCAGAGAAGAAACTAACACTGAAGGAAGTATGACTTAGAAAACACTACTGGAAAATTCCTATGGATTACCACAAACGTCCCTTTTTCCCTAAAGCATTTAGTGTCACTGCCCTATACAAAGAACTCACATTCTGGTATTTAAAAAAAAAAAAAAAAAAACTTTTCATAGATCTAATAAGTTCTTTCCATTGATTTAAAAATAATTTTTTGAAATAGTTTAAGGTTCACAAGAAAGTGTATAAGTAGTACAGAGTTCTCGTGGACCTTTAACCCAGCTTCCCCCAATAATAATATGTTACATCACCTTAGCACATTGTCAAAACCAGGACATTGAAGCTCAATATTGTTAACTCATGTACAAACTTTATTCAGATTTTCACATAAACTACTTTGTTCTTTTTCTTTTCTTTTCTCTTTTGTCCATTGTTCTAGGAAATTTCTCCACATGCATAGATTCAAGTAACAAATACCTCAATCAGGATAGAGAAGTGTTCCATCACTACAAGGAAACTCCTGGATATTACATCCCAACACTAGCTGGTGCGACCACTGGTCCGCTCTCTTTTACTATAACTTGTCATTCGGAGACTGTTATGTAATCAGACAATGCATAAGTCTTTAAAATTGGCTTGTTGACTTTGTCCATAAGGTCCATCCTTTACCTTGATTTTTCAAGTTCTCATTTAGCAAACTCTAAAATACAACCCACAACACTTTAGCAACAAAACTAATCTAATTGTTTTCCACATACAGTATGCAGAGAAAAAAGCATTTGGAATTATAAAAAAGGGAGAATGTTTGCATGTGCAATTTGGAATAAACTGAAGAGCTGTTAGTGGAGCTACTTCGTAGAGGAAATTAAAAAGAAATGGCTTTTGCCAAGTTGCAGCATCTTATTTTGCCTTCTGTAAAACTATAACATCGGAAACCATAGCATTTTGGTTTATTGCTCAAATAGTTGTTGCTGTTTGTGGAAAATAGGCTAAAGTTTTAGAGATAAAACTTTCATTAAGAACCCTATCAAATGCCAATTACTAAAATGTTTCTGCATCTGTGATTAGGAACACTATCTACGAAAAGTAGCAGATGTTCACAGCCATTTCCACCATTAATGAAGTGGCACATTAACACTTCTATTAAGCAATGTTTATTACCTCCCTCAGAATTTTAAATGCCTGGATTTTAAGCATTTCATGCAAAATCTGATGAGGCGAAATTTTGAACTCTTCAAAAAAATGTGGTTATACAAGTTTGGAGAATAAAAAATAATTCAGATAAACAGACTTTCTAAAAGACTCATTTTAGCATGAAAGCAGTTTCAGGACATACAGGCATAGGCAAAATTAGGTTCACAGCTGTTCGTATGGAAAAAGACATGCAAGTTATAATTATTACAAGAGCTTTATTAACTCTGTGTTTTGCATACTCAGTCTGTAAACCTACTTTTGTCCACCCCTATATAAATAGAAAGTTATATCCAGAAAGTACTGAATTGGTTTCAATATATGTAAATAGGAATGTCCTGCTAAACCACTGTAGTAATGGTACCATATCTCCTAATGGGCAGCTTTCTAGTTCTACAGGCTCCGTAACTCACTCCTTGCTCCTGAACCATCTGCTCTGGAGACACAGGACTTCTAAGCTCTTTACTGGGTTTTTTTGTTTTGTTTTGTTTTGTTTTTGTTTTGTTTTGGGGTTTTTTTGGGTTTTTTTTTTTTGGATCCTCAACTAAGGATATGTTTACTGATTTTGGAGAGAGAGAAACATCAATCAATTGCTTCCCCTATGTGCCCCGATTGGGGATCAAACCCGTGTCTATATATGTGCTCTGACCAGGAATCAAACCTACAGCCTTTTAGTGTGCAGGATGATGCTCCAACCAACAGAGCCACCTGGCCAGGGCTCTTCACTGTCTTTTGTGGATCACCTTACTTTTCTGATTTCCTATTACAACCTAGGCAATACTGTTCCCTGAGGGGCACTCCTGCCTAAAAAGGACCCAGGTTTGAGGATGGTACAATAGCCCCCGAGGCAGTTCTGTAGATCCTCAAGCTGTAATAGCAGAGGCCAGCTGTCTCTTTCAGGAGAGACCACCTCTCAAGTCCAATTTGAAAATCACAAACTTTCTGCACGTATGCCCAAGTGGCAAATACATGCTCTGCCCGGTGCAGCTGTACAGCTTTTTGCCTAAATCATCATGCCCAGTGATTTAAAGGAGGACTTCATAGTAGGGCAATTATTTAGCAGGTTAACCCAGCAGCAGAAATGGGGATCCAACCAGGGCAAGTGGAGTGAAGGATGTACCCAAAGTGCATGCTGTTTGGGATAGTAGCCACTCATAAAGCAGGCAGGTACCTGGCTGCAGGCAGGCATGTGGCCACAGAGAGGCACAAACCACGTCACCAGGTGGTTATTCCAGAGCACAGAGAGGTAGCAAGGAACTGAGAGCAGCAAGATGGTGGAGCCCCAGGCAATGGTCAGCATAAGGAAAGTTTGGGAGCAGATTACCAGGCAGGAGGAAGGCTCATGGGAGCACAGGTGTGTCCCTGTTACTGGCACTGGAGGGCACATTCTGAGCTGGAGCACAGGAGTAAGGTAAGGAAGAAGAGAAAGGAAAGGGCACTGAAATTGATGAGCAGCCTACTAATGTAGCTGCTTTAAATATGTAATCTTTAATCTCCAAGACAGCCATGCAAAGTAGGTATTATCCCCATTACACAGGAGAGAAAAACTGAGGTTCAAAGAGGCTGTTGTGTTTTGGCATCATCATATGTGTAACATGTGTGGCAGTCAGAATCTGAACTCAAAACAGGCTAACTTCAAAAATACAGTGTTGCTATATTCACACTGTCATTTGTCATATATTATGGCTATTAAATGCCAAATGCATATTTCTCCTCGTCACTTATTTTTTCCCCTTTAATTTATATTAAGCCACAAATCAGAGACTTTTTTCAAGAGTCTAAATTCACTTCCAGTGGCTATGGGATTGAGAATAGAGTCAGACCTATTTGGGAATGCTGTTTGGAGGCAGCCGAGAGAAACGCTAGGGTGCTGGGCAAACAAGCCAGACTTCAGCTGCTGAGGGGTCCCCAGAGGATGGAGGTGTACTAAGACAGAGACCGAAATGCGGAGAATGGAGGCAGGGTATGATTGACAAGCCCAGGCTGAATGCAGACAACCTGGCTCCTCCAATGAACTTCCCTCAGCATCCCACAGATACACGGTGGGGACAGATGGTTCTAAAAGGGACCAGTTGCAGCCCTAAGAAACTAGGAGAGGGATATGTACACATAGATTTTTTTGGAATAAATATTCATCATGATTCTCTTGGATTTTAAAATTTATACTTTATAAAGTATAAAGATAATTTTAAGAAAACTGAAAAGAACAAAATTAAATGTCTCCAATTTTCCTCCTAAACTGCATCCACCTAATAAAAACATTTTACACAGTTATATAATATATGTTTTCAAATAACAAGTAGTCAGGCATGTATCCTTTCCAGTTTTGATAACTGTCAATCCTGGACAGTTCAGGCAAGGTAATTTTTTAAATTAAGGACTGAGGTTTATTTGGTATTTCAGAGCACCATCTGGTGGATTAATTAACAATAACAGCCCAGAACAAAAGTGAATGCAAACATTGGTTTTAAAAAAACTGGTAATGGAACCCCATGATGCTCCTCCTTTCTCTTCTTTCCTTCTCCTTTAAATATCCTCTATTCTTTGCCCCCACCTCGCTCCCTCCTTTCATTCCCTATCCAGTCACTGCTCTCCTCCCTGTGTTTACACCTTAGGCACATCCATGCCACCCCATACCAGTACCACAGAGTCCTCAGGCCGAGCAGCATGCTTCTTCCTGCCTCGTTTAATACAATCTAGGATATTTCCAAGTATCAAGTAGAAAGGCAAATAGCACTTTCTAAGTTGCAAAATTCAGTTTTCTTTCAGAGACTGTGTCTAATTGCCCAGGGATGAGTTTGTGTTTCCCCAAGGTGGAGTTTTTTGTTTGTTTTTTCAACCCATTAACAACCATTCTAATAAAGCCCCTTCTCCACATTTTATTTGTGAAAAAATGATTAAAGTTGACCAATTTTCAGTATTTGAGCCTGTTGTTCTGATACAGCTCTCCAAAGGCTTTTTGAGAAAAAGTAGGCTGGTTTAGAGCAACCTTCTTAAAGGTCGCTGATCCCAAATGACCCACAAGTAATGGGAATGAGTAAAATAGGACAGGTAAAAGACATTAGGGAGTGGTGGAGACTGGGGACCTTGAGCCCTTTTCCAAGGGATATACTTTATTCTGACCCAGCCAGCTCTTTTTTTTTTTTTTTTTTAAAGAGAAGCCAAATGGCTTGATTTTTATGAGAGATCTTTAAGTGTTTAAATGTTAGCATAAACTTAAAAAAAAAAAAAAAAAGCCTTCAGGCCAGAAGTGGCTCATAGGCCTCTGATGAAATGTTGTAGGAATTTGGACTTTGTTCACTGGGTGATAATATATGAATAAACGAAGAGTCTAGGCCTAAGGCCACTCCAGTCTCTGATCAAATCACTGTTTACCATGTCTAAGGACCTCTACCCCTCTTGGTCAGCAAGCCTACCTTACCTAACCCCTGTTCCCAACATAGTCAGATGACAGAATCGTGGAGTGTTGAGATCTGCTGGCAATGGCCTTTTATCTCTGTGACTGCACTCAGGCCTCAAAATAACCCAAGACTCAGATTTTGGCTCCGATAAGAAACAGTTTAGCAGAACTGAGAAAAGCAGCTCTAGCGCTTATGGGATTGAGATTTGCATTGCATTTCCAAACAGATAAATTAATATGTAACTTTCAAAATATATTTAAGTTACCCACTTTAACTCAAGTGTGGGCCTCCATACTCTACAGTAAAGTCTCCTCATCCAGAAACCCGACGGGGGGCAAGCAGAGGCACTTTACCTCTGAAAGAGGAAAGATGTTGACACCATTTACGCATTTTAAAGAAAATACATTGGCTTCCTTACTCACAGTTCTCTGAGAAACAGTGCAGGTTTTTCGTTTTGGTCTGTGAAAAGCTCACAGAGAACACAACAATAATATCTGGATAACAAATTTCATGACAAAAAGGATTCGAAGGATGCCATAACAAAATACCACAGATCAGGTCATTTAAACAACAGAAATGTATTTCCTCACAGTACTGGAGACTAGAAGTCCCAAATCAAGGTGCTGGCTGGTTTGGTTCCTGGTGAGGGCTCCGCTCCCAGCTTGCATATGGCCACCTCCTCACTGTGTCCTCCCAGGGCCTTTCCTCCACACATGGGTGTGGAGAGGCATGGAGAGAGAATGTACGAGGGACCCCTCTGGTGCCTTTTCTTAAGAGGGCATTTACCTGATCAGGGCCCCACCTTTATGGCCTCATTCAATTTTAATTAGGGGCCCCACGTCCAAATTCAGCCACACTGGGTGGTTAGGTCCTCAATGTGTGTGAATTTGCCAATAACAAAGGAACCCCAGTGTACTTCTTTATCATTTGCATAATGCCTCTTGAAACTAAAATAATTACAGCATCTCCTTTTAAAAAATTATTAAGTTTGAATGTTGGATTTTTCATTTTAGCCAAATTACTTTAAATTCCTTTTCCCTGATCTACAGTCCTTTTCTACTTTAACAAGCACATCTGGTGTTTATTTTTTTTTATCAATTTGCTAGTCTTTCATAATGTTTCAACTTAGTTTCTGAAATAATTCTTCCTTTGTTGTTAAATAATTTCCGGGTTTTAGCTTTCCACTGAACTTCAAGGCATTACTTATAATGTAAGCACTAGGTATAACTTTTTCTCAGAATTTGCTTTAGAACTCTGAGATGTCATCAATTTATAATTCCTACTAGGAGATTGGGTTTAATAACACTCTACACCTCTAGATTTTATCTTTGTTCTTTGGGATGTGAGGTAGCTGACTAAATAAATCTGGTTTTAAAGAATAATAACTTACAATATTTTCAGTTACTATGATTTTTTAAAAAAATGAAATCCTTTAACTCCATTTTTGAAAGAAGACTGCAAAATGCCCTCAGGTGCTGGACATGAGGCAATGGTCCTGCTCCTCCCACTTCCCATCTGTAAGCCCTGAAACCTCGTTTGTTCTCTCCTCTGGATACAGCTGGTAAGTGGATAGCTGATCCAAGGCTGGACTGGCCTAATCAGATTTTTTTCTTCTCACAGGAATTTGGAAGAGGGACATAGAAAGCCTCCGGCAGTAAGATATGGATGCTGGATTAGAAGTCACATCAGCCAAGGCCACCACCATCTGTGGGCAACTCGGATGAATCACCCCCTAAGACAGCAAAGGAAGCCAGTCCTCAGAAAGGGGGAGGAATGAAGCAAAGCACAGGCAGGAGGCCACGCTGCCTGGAAAGGCTTTCTCCACACTTCCCAGTTCTCATCTTCCTGAGCCTTCACTGTACGTAAGTGGATGCAGAGTGAAGTCAGCTCTTCACTGTTTTAAAATATAGTATATTAATAGAAAATCTGAGGGATAGTGAGGCCAACAGATCAGGAGACATAAATGAGCTATCAGAATACTGCTATACAAAACCAAAACTAAACGAAATAAAAAAATCAATTGAGCTGCTTTTAAGCTATGTAGCTCTCAGCTTCTTGGTGAGTATTACCCTTGTTTTTAAAGATGTTTCCCTTCTTGTTTTACAGTCCAGTTTAATTCATGCACTTATTCTCAGGTGGTATAACTGGTCTGATATCAGTTATGGTAAATGCATGAATCATACGGAAATTAAAAGCATGCAGATGTATTTGCCTCACTGGTTGCATTTGTTATGAAATCATAAAATGAACAGTCTTCTGAAGGGCACACACATATACGTGCACAAACACACACAGACACCATGCTTCCGGTTTCTGCAACGAGTGCCCTGCCTGATTTGGTTGTATTTCTGCAACAGACAGAGCAGTAGAAGGGAATAAGGCAACCAGAAGTCGATGCAAACTCATGGGCTTTATGTAACAGTTTTACTATTTTCATCTATGCTAATCATTCCCTCATTCCTTTGTTCAACAAGTATCATTGAATATGTATTAAGTCTCTGGCACTCTTATAGGTATCCTGATAAAACCAAAGATTAAAAAATCTGTCTTATTTAATCTACAACATGGTGGAATGTACTATTATGTCTATTTTACAGATGAAAAACTGAGGCTAGAAGAGGTATGTTAACTTGCCCAACACATAACTAATAATTGATAACATTGGGATTCAGATCCAGGTCTGTGTGTCTTCAAGGCCCATGTACTTTTCAACACACCCTGTTGGCTTTCACCATAGTAGACATTTATAGGAGATTACCCTGAATTTCAAATTAAAAATATCAAATATCAATGACTTTCCTCTAAAACTGTAGAAATTATTTACAGGAAATGCATACCTTAGAAAGCTGCATGTTTCTCAATACTGTTCTTGTCCTCTCTGTGCAAGAATACAGTAAAAATCCTAGAAACAAAGTAAAAAATGATGAATCATTGTCTCTCACCACACACACATGCACAGATAAAATACACATATGAAGATTATACATCCACATACGTATGAAGCAACTTTGGAAAGTCATTCACTCTATTTTTCTCTGGTCAAGTCACACAATAATTTTTTAAAAAATCTTATACACTTCTGATTTACAGAATCAGATTTGTTTAAAAAATACTTACTTATTTCATGAAATTAATTTCAATGGCAGTAATGTTTTTAAAGCATTCTTATTTTCACTTAAAAACTAAGTGAGTGATAGCTTCAGGAATCCTTAATTTAAAAAAAATAAATCTTTTAAATGGATTTACTTATTAATTTTTAAATCAAGTGATTTTTATATATAAACTGAGGTGATACTGTTAACTGTTCTTCAAACAAGCTATTCTATTTCATAGATGATATTTTTCAACAAATTGCATAACACTTCATAAAAAGATAATGGAGGACAAATGTCTAACATGATTTTTAAAGGCAATAGTCAGTTGGGCCATGTCCCCTAACACTAATATGAAACCAAGTGTGTGCACCGAAGATAAAGAAAAGGTAAAAATAAATACACCGTATTGCATTTTCTGCACACTGGCGTATGTATACGCCAAACCACAAGACATGGAGAAAACTGAAAGGTACAACAATGAGTAAAAAGGCAACTTTCTCTTCTCTTTAACCTGAAACCAAGGAATTTTTCCCAAGTGTTTCCATCTTTGTTATTGATCATAGCATTCCATTTCACAACTGAATCCTAATTTCCAGAAACATCCTAGAATTCCATGGTTTAACTTTGTATCAGTTGGGGTAGGCCAGGCTATTCTGCAATATCAAACAACACGAGAACTCTGAGCAGTTTAAAACAACATTTTATTTTCACTCATGTGCATATCCATCCTGGGTCAGCAATGGGCTATGTCCGGTTACGGAAGCTACCAGAGACCTAAGCTGACAAAAACAGGGACAGGAAGCAGAGCACACAGAGAACCCTGTGCTGACTCTTCAAGCATCTGCCCAGACATGCACTCATCTACTCACATGGCATTGGCTAAAGCAAGTCATATGACCAAGCCTGGCATCAGTAGGGTGGGGATGAACAATCATCCACAGGGAGAGACAGTCTTCCAAAAGCACCTTACACCTAGGACTATAGTTTTCAAAATAGACTCATCTTCACCATCTCATCTGATCCTGTAACAACTCTTGGTGCAAGATGGGGTTGCTACAGAACATTTCAGTAGAACTATCTCATCAGCATTAACTGCTGCTACTTCTGGTCTTTCACATCAGCCAGTCAAACTGGTAGCAAAGGGTGGCTCAAACCATACCAAGGCCCCTTCCAAGCTGCTCTCATGTCCACGCACTTCATCCACCTCAGTTCCGTGCACTCTCTTATAGTCCTGGGAATGGAAAGGGTGAGGCTAGAGAGGAGATGACTGGCAGGACAAGGCTGTAGTGAAACGTAAGCATGGTTATCTGATCTGAGGACAAGGAACTAGGCAAGAGTACAGCTGTGTCCCTGGATAGTGATAGGAACGTTACAGAGTGAGAGGCAGGTGACTGCTCCAGGTGAATGCTGGTGGATAAAGGCAAATAAACAGCATCGGCTCCTAGCTGATAAAACTCAACCAGGGCTTTCAGGGCGTTAGTGCCCTTGGATCTCCAACAGGGGCCTGGGGTGGCCTCCCATATCGTTCCTGCCCCACGTGTCAATGATGCTCACTGCTTCTGCTACAGTTATAGGTAAATTGTGTGGGTTGCATGAGTTCAGGTAGAAAGCCTTTATTATAGTATATGACCTGCTGAAAGCCCTTGACTGTGGTAGCTACTGTGAGGTTAATCAGTCAGGACAATGCACTTCACAGAGGCACAGAAGCCACACTCCCTTGGGCCTGCTGAGCACTGCTGGAAAGTCTCCCCTTTGTTCCACCAGGAGAGTCGTTCTTGCACGCTCTCCCTAAGCCAGCAGAGTAAGGAAGCAGCATGTCTTCTCCCCCAGGTCTCAAAACCCTCTCCTTTCCTTCTTCTCTCAGAAGCAGAAAGGAAAATGCCTTGAATTCTCTTTCCACTGGTCCCTTTCACTCATTAAACCTGGGGTTGACATGCCTCATGGGCCAATCCCTGACCCCAGACATACAAGTTATATCTGACCCTCCATCTTTGCAAACCCTGTTCCTCCAGAGTCTCAGATCACTCCACACATGCCTGGTATGCCCAAGAAAAATGGACACCCAACTGACCACTGGTATGTTGTAATGTGAATAAAGAAAACCAAAATTAGCTTACAAATTATTAGGAAATAGCATCTATTAAATTACGAAGCTCACAAAATCTAAGTCATCTCAACTCCCAAATTCTAAAGTTCCATTAAACTTGTTTTTTCTTCATAGTGTTCTGCCCACTGCCCATTATTCCTATCGAGCAAATGTACAGCAAATTAATTTGTTCATCATCTTTTGGCAGGTTTCACAGTATTAGAGGAAAATAAAAGTGTTTTATTGATTTGATGGTGAATCTAAAGGCTTTTGGACCTATCCAAAAGTCAACGAGTGCTCTCATGATCATCGAAAATAAAATAATGGGCTAAAAAGGGAAGGAACAAGGGAACAGCTGTCATGACACTGGAACATCTGAAAAGCAAACTTTAGTGTTACAGCTACCAATAAATTCACAGCGTTGTATAGTGTAGTGCAAACAGTACTAGAGAGGGAAGGAACCTGTTGTGTTCAAGGAGCAGAGAGAAGGCCCCATGCAGCTAGAGCATCATGGGCAAGGAGGTAACTGGTGTAAGGCATCAGAGTGGTGTGGTACACTGAATTACCAGCCCCAGTTCCCCCACCACATGCACGTACACACACACACGTCCTTTGACATGCCACTTTGCAATTCCTCTCACAAAAGAAGAAATATATTTCCCTGCTCCTGACTTTGGCTTAGCCATGAACTTTCTTTTGGTCAATGTTAGCAGACATGACACAACAACTGCGTTCAAATGCCTGGGCATGCCCTCTTGTGCTCTTCCTCTGCCTGCTGGTAACTGGTCCCAAGAGGAGAATGAGAGACACCTGCGAATGAGCAGCAGCCCCAGGCCCACCTGCAGTGCATAGAGAGCTGCCCAGTCCACAACACCTAGATCAGGTAGCCTCCCACCAACCTGCAGGCAGTGGAAGGAAACCAGCTGACTAGCAGATCCAGGAGAAAGAGTTGTTTTATGCCAGAGTTTTTAGGGTGGTTTGTTCCTCAGTATCACTGTGGCTACATCTAACCAATACTGATGTTTGTATGCCAGAATAAAAAGCATGGGTTTTACTCCTGGGAGGGGTTTCTAAAGAGTTCAATGACATTATCTGATTTACAGTGTATGTATCAGGAAACCATCACAGCAATCCAGATGAGAGAGGCTTGGAAAGAAAAAGGGTTAAAGGCAAAGAGAAGTGGATGGAATCAAGAAGCTTTGTTTGAGCAGAGAAATGAAGTGGTAGTAGGGGCTGGGGAAATGTGAAGGGAAGGGAAGGATTAGGGGTTTTTTTGTTTGGGTTTTTGTGGGGGGGGGGTTGGCTATTTGTTCAAGAAATGAAATTACTAGGCCCTGTATGCAAGCTGAAGGGCCACATACAGGAGAGGCCAGCCACATGAGACATAGCCAATGCAGACACAGCCCTCACTGGGAGCCTCGCCCTGTCCTAAGCAATTTGCTAAATTCACTCCTCTAATCTGTACGACAACTCTGTGAGGTAGATTACATTAATATCCACATCGTACAGAGGGGCAACTGAGGTACAAAGAAGCTATGTAACTTTCCTAAACCTCATACACCTACCAGATGACAGAGCCGAGATTTACACTCTGGCAGTCAGCTCCAGGGTCCGAGTTTCTAGCCATCAAACCGCTGCTACAGCCATGTCCCTGAGCACTGATAGGGGATGGGCCAGGACACACGAGGAAAGGCTGGTGTTCAATACAGTCAGGAAAGCTTCATTCACAGAAACAGGAGTCAAGTGGAGACTGTGGTTACAAGTTTGAGGGAACGGAGAGAAAATGAGGACAGGGCTCCTCCTTTATTGCTTATCTTTATTAAGCATGACAAGGCAGCATGATCATCAGATCAACACATATGGGGAGAAGGGTTTGGGAGAGAGGAAATGAAGTAAAATAGTCACTATAGGGAAGGGGAGCACTAATATATCAACAAACTCAAGTAGAGTTATGGTGTGGTGACTATAAATTTATTTATTTTTTTAATTTTAAATGTTAATTGATTTTAGAGAGAGAGGGAGGGAGAGAATGAGAGAGAAATACCAATGTGAGAGAAAAACACCAATTGGCTGCCTTCTATACATGCCCCATCCGGGGCTTGTACATGCAGCCTAAGTATGTGCCCTGACAGGGAATCAAATCCCAAACCTTTTGGTGTACAGGATGATGCTCTAACCAACTGAGCTACACCAGCCAGGGCATGACCATGAATTCAAAAAGGAGCTAACTGACATGCCTGAGTGTTGTTTCTCCACATTAATTAGCTGTTCAGGTTTGGGTTTGAGGGAAGGAGAGATCAACAAATTAAAGATCCAAATAAATTTGAAGGACTGCTGGAATTCGAAAGAGTACCGGAATCGTGGAAGATACCAGTCAACAGATGAATGGTTGAAGTAAAGATTTTGGAGACAGTCCAGTTATTGGCTACAGAAAGGTCAAAGTTGGTGACTGAGGTGGAGAAAACCAATCCAGGATCAAAGAAGCCAAGGTGCTGGGTGCAAATCTCCAAGAATGACAGGGACTAGTGATAGAAAGTCAGGGAGGCATTCTGGTCTGCAGTGAATGAGTGCATGGCTAGTTGATAATATTATAATAAAGCTACATAAATTACCATATAATATGCCCATTTTAAAATGAGGTGTATCCACATATACCAATAATGTATAAGTGTAAAAATACATATATTATATAACAAACAGAATGATTGTATGTCTGTGTGTATATATAGAGAGGGAAAGTGCACAAAAGAAAAATAAAGTTATATATGATAAATAATTTTTAGAGGTTATTTCTTGAGAGTAGAAACAGTGAATGTTCCATTTTTAAGTTTCTGCAGTCTTTTTACCTTTTTTACAATGTTCCATTGAGCACAGAGGAATGAGGAATAAATAAGTAAGGTTCTATTTATCATGTCCAGCAGAGGATCTCAAAGGTCAGTCAAAAGGTACTAACATTCCTTGGATGAATCCTGATTGCCATTTAAGCTTGTCTGAAAACTCACTATTGCACTGACTATGTCCTTACATTTCCTGTTTTTCAAGTAAAACTGCATTTGCAGCAGGGTGCCCTATGTCCCAAATAGATTGTGGTTTGCAGAATTGGCGACCTGGTGATCCTTACAAAAATCAATCAGCATGAGTTGATCATTAAAAAGGATATTTTTTCTTTCTTTTTTTTTTTTTTTTGACTGAAGGAGATGCAGTTCTTTTTCAGCAGGGGTGCCCAGAAGAAGGAAGACAAGGAGATTAATGAGATGGGGTGGAGTCTGATCCCTACACAGTCCATGGTTCTGGTTTTGAATCATGATGGAGAGAAGGTTTAACCCCAAAAGTGAAAGGCACGGAGAAGCCCATCCCATCCCACAACAGACTGAAAGGCCATCGTGTAGAATTGGTGCTGTGCCCAGAGACATTCCCACAGCAACAGCAGGAGCTTGGTGAGGAGGCAAGAACAAAAGAATTACAGGGGTAAGTTCCCGAGCACAGGGAGACACCACCTTGGGGATCCCTGAAATGAGGAGGAACATTTCAAGGAGAGGACAAAATAGCGGCCAAGATTGACTCTGATTTGGTCTGTGATGTCAACAGACTGCATCTGCACTGGGGGACGGTAAGTGGGGCTCACACGAACACTACTCAGCAAGGCATCAGGAGTCAGCCAGCCTGTGCGAGAGAGAAGGTCCATATCTCCTTCCCTGCTAGGGGTCTATTATACAGTCCATGTCTATTATAGATCCATGTTTTTGGACCCTTAGGAAACTATGGTCTATGGGACTACATTTGAATTTAGCTCATAACTCCTTTCACCATTGCTGGAGACTGCCCAAATCCTTGGTTTCCCTTTTCAAACTCAAATTACTCTGTGATAATATCATAAAAACTCATGGAATCTTCAATTACCCTTGAGTTGTGATCTAATTTTTTTGGGACACATCTACACTTAATATTGTGATGAAAATTGTCCTCTTTGAACATTTAATCAAACAGCAATCACATTAGTGTTCATTTTTCAAAAAACAGCCCCATGAACTCAGAATCCTTGAGAATGTATTTGATTTTAAGTTAAATCTTTGATAATCCCTAAATAAGAATAACAGGATTTTTTTTTTTAAATGGAGGCTCAATGTCCTTTGCCACATGCCCCCATTCGGGTCCTGCGCTGTACTTTTAACCAAGCTGAGCCTTTAAGAATGTGCCGTAAACTCCACTGGAAAGGACATAAACGATGGGAACTGGAGCCTGGAGAATGGCAGGCTGGCTCAACCTCTTGGAGCATCGTTGGTGAGATCCAGCTGCAAAAGCTAGAAGCTATAAAAAATGCATGCAGGGTTTCTTTGTAAGCATTAACACACCACTACTTTAAATGCTGGTTCTGACTGGGAAATTCCTCTGCAGGTGCTTTTTGCCCCCGGAACCTCAGCAAGCTGCCAGGGCCTCAGGAGACGAAACAAATTGCTAACTTAAAAATTCATTATAGTATTTGCTCCCTTTCCAAGACATAAAATGTTCCCTATGATTTGCTCTCCCGAACCCCCTGGGACCTTACTCTTCAAGGCCCATGTGCTAATATGATGCCATCTCTTGTCCATTATTAATAGGCAGGAGAGAGTTTTTTTAAAAATATATCACACCCAGAAGTCCTAAAATGGGAAGTAAAAATGCCACTAGCTGGCACATTAACTCCCGGAAGTAAGCAATGTCAGAAGTGATGACAAAGGTGCTCTCAACACACTAGATTCCTGGGAAAGAAGTGTGAAGTGTTAATCTATAGATTTCATTTACCACCACATAGTGGCAAATGGATGACGAGGTCCAGGGGCATGAAGTCACTGTTAGAAGTCTGTGAAGAAAAGAAATACAATTCTTTGAAGTTATGAAAGGTAAAATAAAATTATCAGGAATATAATATAAAAGTATGGAGTTTAAGTAGGCATTGTTTTGAAAATATAAAGACCAGCCATCTGGGCAAAGGTCTAGACTTAGTACAGATAAAGCAGGTCACTGCTTACCTTACCACATTTTAAAGACCCTCTGAGAAGGGCACATAGACCCAAGATGGTTATAACCCAAATAGATCCAGTCAAGACATTGCTCTCTAGAATGGGCCCAGGGAGGAAGGAAGTAGCAGAACTTGCATCCAGAACCAGGGAAACTGACCCATCCATAGAACAAAGTGGATCCCTGGAAAAGGAATAAAAGAGTGAGAAAATAGTGTCATTCATATTATTTCAAAACAAACCATTTGAGGCTAGGTCATGATTAAGAACAAGATTTTCTTTCCCTGAAAGCTTGGGTCTGGATTCAGTTCAAAGCACTTCTCTAAAATTTGGTGAATAGGCAAATATAGTAGATTAAATGAGTGCAGGAATGGAAAGGCCTAACCAAAAAAATAAACTCATGGATTATTTAGGGGTAATGTTTCTGTTCTAAAGAAATGTAGTGCTTTTTAACACACAGTGGTGGACAAGTAGAAGCAAAGAGAATTATTTGAATAGACAGAGGTACAACTAAAGTCCTACTAAAGAGTTTGGCCAGTAATTATAACCTATTCCAGATGACATCAGACATAAACAAAGTCACTTTAAAGAGACGCAATGGCTAAGAGTAATGTCTGACTATAACTCAGTCCTGAAGCACTAGCATATAGTATGAGAGGACATACTAGCATATACTATGAGACTGACATTACTGTCACTCAGGACAGTAATCAGCCTAGGAACATAGCAAATGTGGATGGAGATGGATTAAGGAAAGTGTTGGCAGTAAGCGCCCCCCCACTGGCGAGACACAGAACCTGGGGGATGAGACTGGTTCACTCTAGAGGTGCTCTCAGCTACGGGAGCTTGGATTGACCCCAGGCATCCCTTTGGCCTGGATAAAAGATCCCTCGAGGCCACTTACATAACTTTACTTCAGTGTTCTCTTCCCTTAGCATTTTCTCTGACTACAAATTCCGCCTCTCAGTCCATCCTGATACAGGAAGGCTTCATTAAATGATAAACATGAATATTTTAGTGACTGGTGGAAGATTTTCGCCATCAAATTAATAAACCAACATTCAGATTCACACCATTCTCTTGTAAATTAGCATGAGTCTGTCTTCAGAATGAAGCACTGGCGTGTAGACTTCGGGGACTGCAAATCTAACATCAAACCCAGAAAACAAGGACTTTGCTGCCCAGGGGGCCACTTGAATGCCAGTCAGCTAGACCCCCAGAGAGGCTCTAGCCCTGATGTTACAAAAAAAGAAACATGTACGAATACATAACCCACTTACTATCCTGTGACTTTAGCACCAGATGATTGTTATGTGGATCAGAAATCAATTGTATAAATCAATAACCAATACTGAACCCATTAGATTATATAAGAACACACACTGTATTTATTTGTGGTGGGCCCTAACGCAGTGCCTGATGTATATGAGGAACTCAAGAAATTATTTTTTAATAAATACAAATTTAAGAAATAAAGGGTGATAAGGGGAAAAAGGAAGGAATTTGCATTCTTTTTAGAAGATTAAGCTGCTAGCGAGAAGTGATGAATTTTCATATGACAGTTAAGCCAAGCGGTGTCCATTGTTTTGAGCAGCTATTCATAAAAAATGTTGGAGGACAGAGAGAACTATGAAACTAGACCAGTCACGTAACTAGACTATTTATCACAGTACAAGGCTGTGAAGATGGAAGTTATTCCTGTTTTAATACAAACATAAACAGAGATTACTTTGAAAACTATTGAGCTTGGAAAAAAATCTGAAAGTCTGTTCTATTTGTCTATTATATGACTCAAGTGTACATAGTCCAAAGAGATGAATTTCAACAAAGTTTATCATGGAAAGACAATAGAGAATACCAACCCATAAAAAAGATGTATAAATAGTTACCTACATGTTGTCCTTCAGGACAACATAAATCCGAGGGAACAGAGCACTCATATTAAATGAATCATTCCTACTCGACAACTTTGAAATAAAGGTAAGACTGAAAACTGTAAGTATGCATGAATAAACAGGAAAAACACATCCAAAAATCACTTAATTTCCTCAGTACTTTTTGGGAATAAGATTTTGCAAAATCTGGACCTTGGATGAACAATCAGCAACATGCTATGAAGAGGCTTAAAATGTATTCTCAGAAGAACATTTATTTCTCAGTGATTAGATCTCCCTTTTCTAGGACTCCAGCTCCAATAAAACTTGAAATGATTGTGATGTATCAAGTTTCTGAACAAACAATGAACAAAACAAAACCAGTCAGAGAAAATTGCACAATTGTTACATCCACTGCCCTCTTCTTAGGTAACCACACCAAGCATTGTTGATTGCCATCCACTCCAGTTTAGGTCCAACTCTAAGGCACGTGTTCACATACAGAACAAGGACTGCACATTTCCCGTCGCACATCAGTCTCTGCCCAGCATTCGTTTTCCGTACAAGTGCTGAGACCCCTCTGCAGCCTGGCTAAAACAGTCTCCTCCGGCTAGAACAGAGTCTCCTCCCACTCTAGACACACCAACATGAAACTCTTTTCCAAAATACAGGGCAGCTGTGGACTCCTGTCCTGAGGATGTCCTGAGATACACTTCCACTGCTCAGGTTTACCTTACTGCTCAGGAAAGGAGCTTGGCTGCCAACTTCCAGTGACACAGGCACACCAAGTGCTTATTTCTCAGAACTGAACACCACCTTTTATTACCGAAAATTTGAAGTATAGTAAGTAAACACCCATGTAGGTAAATGATTCAACCAGATGGTAAGGACAGAGTACACAGGTCTCTGACTAAGAAGGTGAGACAAGCCATAAAAGTGGGAATATGTTCTGATGACATATTATAGGATAGGCCACTATACAGAAAATTTTGGCATAAATGAATAAAGAGTTCTTTTTATTATTCTCAACATCAGGAAGTTTCACAGATATCTGTCCAAGCTTGCCACTGCAATCATTTGGAACTTGACAGGAGGCCTATAGCTTCCACCACATCATTTCTTGGGAGTAACTTAACAGACAGGGAACAATAGTGGCGAAGAGTGGTAGTTTTAGAGTCAGGCACTCTGGGTGTGGGTTCTGCTGCTTATTAGCCTTGGGCCCTTGGACAACTTGTTTAAGATCTGTTAGCTTTCCCCAATCTGTCAACCTGTGAAAGAGAAATAAGAGTAGTAGCTAATGGAGTTGCTATGAGAATTAAATGTGATATTGCAAGTAAAATACACAAATCTCTTTTTTAAAAAGCTGTTTAGTAAATGGTTGTGTTTGATAACTGAGTTACAGCTGTGTCAGTACCTCTAATCTTCTCCCATTAGGTCTATCAATGGCCTTTTTCCCTGGGGGCCCCTGGTGCCTCCTGGTCGCAGCCACCACATTCCCTTTCCTGCTCTCATTCCCTGGGAGGCTACGGCTGGCCAAGTGGATTGTGCAATCAAAGCAGCTCTGAAGTCAGAGTACAGTGAACAGAGTACAGAGTTCAGAGTACAGAGTTCAGAAGTGACTCTGAAGTGGAACGTGAGGCTTGGTGTCAGAAATTGAACTTTTAAATTTAACCAGTTATTTTATATATCTAACCCCAATCCCAAATATTGGTGGGATTTTTATTTAAGCACATAATCAACGGTCGAAACAAACAGTGCAGGGAGTCAGAGGGAAGAGAGAATACAGAGTGGGAAAAGGCAAAGTTGGCCATTAAATTTCTCCTAATCATGCCCCAGACAATCTTGGGCTAGGTATGGGCAAACCTGGCTGTAATTGTCCTATTATGAAAACAAAGAAGGAAAAGATGATCGGTTGCAAAATTCATATATGCCAATATGTGTCATCTGTGCCAGCCCCTGTTCTAAGCATTTTGGGTGTATTAACTCACTGAGCAGTCACAGAGCTTCTGCGAACTGCTACCTTGTTGTTGCTGTTTATACAGGTGGGAAACTGAGGCTCTGAAAAGGGCAAAAGTGGCCCAGTGCTCACTGGGGCAGCACTGAAATTTGAACTCTGGTTGCCCGGCTCACAGCTCAGGCTCTTAAGAACTAAGCAGTGCTATTTTGATAGACAACCTAAAACAAGTAATAGCAAAATGATTCAGAGGAGGCATTTCTAAACAGAGATCTGAGCCCTCATAAAGACAAAAAGTTTGACAAAGTACGCCAGTTTCCAGACTGAAGGATTTCCCAGGCTAGTGAATTTTTTTAAAAAATATGACACACAGCTCACCACCTCTTTGTGTGCGTGTGCGTGCACGCCAAGTAAGAACATTAAAACAACAACTACCAGGGATGGTCAACATCATTTCATGAAATAAATGACACATAACTACCCCCCCCAAAAAAAAAACAGAAAGAACATAATCTAAACATAGAGGTTCATGTTTTGAAATTGTGAATAAATTCAGCTTTCTGAGAAAGGTACACAGCCCTCATCTTTCTCATTCACCTCTGAGAAGTGAAGAACAGCCAGAGAATATCAATTGTACGTGAACTTTCTCTTTAGAGCCACTGACAACCTCCCTCAGGAGTCTCTGTGACCCCAGAAGAGCAAAGACTCAAAAGCAGAATTGAGACTCCACCCTTCTCCAGCTGGATACCAGGAAGGTCTCAAAATTCAGTATCATAACAGCCAGACGCTGTGATCACATCAAAAAGCACAGAAGGTCTGTGAGAAGTAGCCAGCGAAGCACTCAGTGCACTATCTTCACACAGACGCACTCGGCGTGGACCAACACGATCACAGCACTGTGACCTGTGAGATACACCACAGTGGCAGGCTTACTGCAAGGCTGTGATTTCAGCCTTGAATAAAACGAACACTATATCTTTTAAAAGAATATGATATGTGTAAGGAAAATATAGGATTAACACCAGGAACATTATTAGATTTTCCCAATGCTAATGCATTGGCAGCATTTTTCTACTTTGTTTAGTAAAGAATTTGAGTTGCTTATAAATTTATGCTGAACCCCACTGGATGCTTTCTGAGGCTGAAGCCAGCAGCCCCACTTGTTCAGGGAGTTGTATTTACAATACCTGCTGTTTCTATATTTCCATTAGAATGCAATTATCCTGCTTGGGAAAAAATAAAGGTCACTGGGTTAATGGAGCTCACCTTTCTTTTTTAGCCCATAAATAATAAATCAAATATAATATTTAAAAAGAAAACCACATCCTGCATATCATTGTATTTCTGATGCTTTTTTCATAGGACATTTGAGTACATGGTGCTTATTATGGCCATAATCATTGCAGTCCATCAAGTTCCTACAGCAATGGTTCAGCCAAGAAGTACACAGCATGTGTCTTTTAAATTGGTAGTTGTCAATACTCAAACGTTCAAGAAATTTCCTATGACATTTTCAAAGTAGATTGCAGTACATTGTACTCTGACTTTAAGAAGCTACTTGCAGAATTATTCATCTTAGCAAATACACAGAACATCTCACGAGCTTTATCGAAGTATTGACAAAGATATGCATTTTAAAAATTCTTAACAAATACATATTCAAGCACATTCCTTTGCTTCCAGAATGGCTCCCCAACAGTGCTTGTAAGGAGACAGTAGACAGTCCTATGGCCATGCCAATAAGAATAAATCTTTCTGGGCAAGATTCTGCTGCCACCAGTTTCCCTAATGAGAAAATGAAGACTTTTTTTTTTTTTTTTTTTTTTTTTTTTGCCAGCAAAAGAGCTGAACTGGGCTCTAGGCCCGAAAGGGCCTAATCAATGTTTTCACTTCAGGCTTCCCAAGGGGACAACTAAGCAATCGTTCCAGTACCTGGCACATCAAGATTTATAAGTCAGAACAGGAACACACAACCCAAATAGCTTCTGAAAGCCATTTGTCTGGAGTGATAAAAAAATAATAGAGCAGTTGCTGTTGTATCACCATTGCTCTGAAAATAAGCGTATGTGTCTCAAGAAATTTATCTAAGAAATATTTTTAAAGCAAAAAGGAAATTATAGTACACCCCAGAGCCTGATATAAGAACTGTTAAACACTTGTAAGTCACTCCTCGCAAAAATAATGAAAAACTTTGCTTTCCACCTGACGCAGGCTCATGTAACAAAACCCACTGCCAAACAACAGAACCACACACAGCATCCGCCTCTTCACCGAGAACCCCAGCGGCGCCCCAGCATATGCCACCAGAGAAGCATCTTTACTTCAAATTATAAACCCAGGAATGAACCAAACAACTGTTTTCCTAAAGAACACAGCAATGATACTCATGATTTTTTTCAAAAGTTTATTTAAAGGGCATGCATCTGTCATCAACAGCATGTCATTATTTTTATTACAATTAATAGCAACGAAAGTAACAACTACCATTTATTGAGTGCTGTTCTGTCAGGCACTGACCTAAAAGTGTCATGTGAGTTATCTAACTTAATCCTTAAAAAGAAGATCCTATAGTCTGTGAAGAATGGCAGAATATACAACCCCAAAATATGCCACTTTGGCATAAAGATCATTTTGAGCTAAAGGCACCTAAAAACAGTACATGCAAGACAAGCATTCTAATCTCCCTTTTCTCTCTGAAAACCGATTAAAAACTCCCATGTGAAAGATGGAGTTTTCAGCAGGAGAAAAGAAACATTCTTCGATTAAGAGTCAAAGCCAAGAGAATTATAAAAATCAGACCTTGTTAAAATAATTCTCATTTTCCTTTAGCCTCCTCATACATTTTAGTTATTTTTCCTCAATGACCTCTCTTTGTTCAATGTATTATAGTATTTATTGATAGGTTTTGTCACTTCTCTGAGTCTTCCTTTCCTTATGAGGTCTCCCAAGTCACATAAAACTTACCTGGATTTGTATGCTTTTCTCCTGTTAATATATTTTGTGTCATTTTAATTTCCAGGAATAGCCAACATACCCTAAGAGGGTAGAGGTAAAATTTTGCCTCCTCTACATCTGTGATGATTTGTTACCTAATTAAGCAACTGATCCATCAGCACAAAGCATTATGATGTAACATTATTTAAATATAGACACTTATTTTCCTCAGTAGTGACTGACATTGTAAATATTTTTGGCTTTGAAATTTACCAGGGCTCCCAGAAAAGGTTTCCTTAAAGCATTAGTCACTTCAATGAACACCATCATATACTTATACCTTTACTAATTACAAGAAGTTTTACATCTGTTTTTACATAAAATGGAAGCAGGCTGATTGGTGTTAGTTAAAAGGCAGATTTCCTTAAAAAAAACATTGGATTTTTTCTCTGGAATTATTTCAGCTCTGACACTATTATTACAGTGAAACTCTGGGACTGTATGAAATTATGTGTCATTTCAAGCAAATAATTTTTTAAAAATAAATCTTGAGCTTATAGAATTGATAAGAAAGGACTGGCCTGGTCTTACTTTCAACAATCTGTCAGCCCCAGCAGCATTAAAATGTATGGACTATTTTCTAAAAACAGAACACTAGGTTGAATGAGTCTATTCTGGAGCACTTGATGTGTTAAAACAACAGGATGATCCATAAACACACATAACGCTGCATCCTAAAACTCCACGGAACACTTCATTACTAAGAAAAAAGGGTACTTTGTCCTAAAGAGAAGAAACGGAGTGGAGATGCTCAGTGGGGAAGATGCTCATATGCACAAGTGTAACACTTTTATGATTATAATATGGAAAAAGATGTATCAATACAGAATCAATACAGATTATCTTATTGAAGGGAGAGTGACATGACTTTAAAATCTCTCCCTGCTTAACTGGGACATCCGTCTGACTCAGCCTTTGGATATCGGCACCCCTGGTTCTCAGGCCCTCAGCCCTGGACCAGGCCTTATACTATCAGTCCCTCGATTTCTGGGCCTTTGGGCTCTGACTGGAATTTACACCATCTGTCCCCCTGGTTCTCAGGCCTTAGGACCTGGACTGAATTACACCAGTGACTTCCTTGGTTCTCCAGCTTGCAGACAGCAGATTGTGGAACTTCTTTGCCTCCATAATAGCATGAGCTGATTCCTACAATAAATCTCCTCTTATATATATCTATACATATCATATCGGTTCTATTTCCCTGGAGAACCCTGTATGGATTTTGGCTGAGAAATACCAGTTCAGATGATCTCCAAGTTTCTTCCCTTTAGTTGAAAAATCAATGGCTCTTTTTGATCTGCACACAGTTGAGGCAGCACAGCAGAGTGAACAGAACATGAAATACAAATTCTATTCCCATTTCTGCCACTAACTAGCTCTGTCAAGATGAGCAGTCCAGTTAAATGTCCTGGGTCTCCATTCACTAAGGTGTATCGTGACAGCATTTATTGTGCTGACCTCTGAGGCTCCATCTAACACTAAGTCACTGATCCTGGAGATCTTGGTGTCCACAAAGGGTCATAAGATTCTCAGAGTGCTTTCAAAGTGCCTCCAACACTAGAACATTCAGCCAGTCACAGGCTGGCTAACACCTTAACTAATGCTCAATCCATCAAGAAATTTTTGACCCACCAATAATAATGCATAATTTAACAATGGGTATGCTGTGAAAAAAATAAGGTTTGATTTTGATAGAAAATTGTTAGAAATACATTTTCCTCCTTTTCCCTTTTCATTAGGTTTGTTACTGATAAAATATCTAGAATCCATCTCCTATTTGGTATCCCCACGTCCAGTGCCTTGGTCTGTAATCTGCTCACCGATCTGCTACCTGTTCCCCAATTCCATGTTTTCCTGGTGATCACACCAGTCATCTACCTAAATGTTAATCTGATTCATTTCCCTTCTCCTTAAAAACCCTCAATGAGCGTATGTACTACCTGTAAAATTAAGTCCACATTCTTTCGCATTTTTTTGCATCTTTCTACCTTACCTCAGCTGACATTTCCAAAATAAACACCAGCAACTGTTCTCACCTCCCAAGACCTCTACACATAGGGACTTCAGGATCCGAGGATCTCCAATTCCAGGCTGCCCTCAACTAAATATAGAAATGAAGCAAGTTTTATTCCTACACACAAGCTGCTTTCTTGCTCTAAATCTTTCCCCTTCTGCATAAAATCTTCTGCAAGAATAGACACTCTTTAAAGAATCAAAAATATCTCCTTGAATCAGTAACTATTTTAGTATACTTAAAAAATATACCACCCTGTTTCCAAAGCTATATGATTTGTAACTCATTCATTTAACTGGCCAATCATTCATATAACAATCGCTTATGAATCTTGTGGGTTCTGTGTGTTCACAAACTCCATATCAGGCTATATGTAGGCTCCACACTGCTAAGGAAAACATATATTTTTCTAAGCACTTCAATTACTGGAATATTTAACACTCGAGGGCAATGTTACAGCACACTATGTTGTTTTGATACAATGACACATAATTTTAAGGTTTTTAAAAATAAAAATGTGAAAAACAATAAAAAATATTAAAAATAAATAAATAAAAATGATAAGAGACTGAGAAATTAAGACATTATTTACCCCTATGAAGTCACCTTCTTCAAACTCACTTAACATTTCAGAGTTGATATTTTTGTTCATGCTTGTACTGCTTGACATGACCTTTAAATGTCTGGCAAGAATCAGGTAGCATTCAAGTGGTACATGTCCTTGTCTTAGAAGCATACTTTCAGCTTCTAACCCAGGGAGAAAGAATATTAAAAACATTTCTTCTGCAAAATGGCAATTTTGAAGTCATTGGTGGTAAACAAAATCCTGCCATCTTCACCTATAAGGAATTTTACTTGTTAAGAAGCAATTTTCTTCTTCTGGTGCAGACTTTGAAGGTAAGGACCATGGCCAACTTGTCTGCTGTTACAGCATTGGTGCCTACAATGGCGCCTGGCTCAGAAACTAGGCCCTCAATGAATATACATTGAGTGTGTTTATGAATAGGCAGGAGGAGGAGCTGCACAATCACAGAACAGAAGATCTCTGTACAAATGAATTCCTTAGATAAGTCCTGGTATTTCGCAAAATATGGGCATTTTTAAAACACAACTGCTGAATTCATGATGTAAGGCAAGATTTTTGGCTTTCTGGGAGACAAATTTGGTATTGATTTGTATTCCTTTTATCAAGATTTTTTAAAAGTACAAGCAAGTCCTCACTAATGTCATCAACAGGTTCTTGGAACTGCAGCAAAATGATGTATAACAAAACCACTTTACCATAGACTAATTGATATAAACAGGAGTCAAGTTCCTATGGCATCTCATCAACATTGTACCAAATGACACTGAACGAAACATTGCTGAGGACCTACTGTATTATATTCAGGAACAGTTTGTAAATCTGCTTCTTTTCCCTATTTGTAGGTATTGGGCCAGAGGACAGTAGTTTGCCCACCCCAAGTTTATAGAAACAACCCATCCCTGGTAGTAAGGAACATTTAAAAAAAAAAATCACCTGGGGCATTTCATGAAAGATCAAGATTCCTTTACACTCTGGAAATTCTCATTTGGTAGGTCTGTGGTGGAGTGCAGGAATCTGTATTCTTTTTTAAGAAATTGATTTGAGAGAGAGGAAGAAAGAGAGAGAGTGAGAGAGGAAAAAAGAAGATTGATTTATTTGTTCCACTTATTTATGCATTCATTGCTTTACTCTTGTATGTGCCCTGACCAGGGATAGAACCCACAACTTTAGTGCATCAGGCCAATGCTCTAACCAACTGAGTTACCTGGCCAAGGCCAGGAATCTGTATTCTTAAAAGAATCTCCAGATTATTTTGATAAGAACCATACTGAACTAACACTGTATTTGAGGCTAAGAACAAACATTATTTATTTTATTTTTCTTATAGGAGTAATTTTTGTGAAGACTGGAACAAGACATGTTCTATGAAATGTGGGGAAGCCTGGATAATTTTAGATTTGAAGTTAATAATTATACTACCCAGAATTCTTTCTTTCTAGAAGAATAGCAGTTATAATATCTATATCCCAAAATTAGGCAGGTGTCATTAGGGAGAATGTTAGTGAAAAAGATGACAGATTATATATTAAAGACATTCCCACCCCTGTGTTATCAGTGAGAAGGCCTGAATTCCAGCACTTGATATGCTATGAATTAATAAAATGATCTTGAGAAAAATCACTTAACTTCCACTTCCAATTCTTTATTTATAAAGTGAGAACAAACCTGTATCTACTACATGCTTCATAATACTGTCTTAGAAAAAATATGGAATATATTTAAATTGTTCAAAAGGAAGATAGTTTATAAGTAAAGTAGTGGTTTTTATCCTGCTTCAAGAAGTTTGACAGTGTAAAGGAGAGTTAGAAGCAGGATAATTCCCACCAAAATAACTATACAAGGTGATAAGCATGTCTGCCACATTTCCATGGGTGTTCGTTCTTATGGCAGAAGACACAAAATTCCTCAGTCTGAGATTTAGGAGTTGCAGCAAAAGCAGTAACAGAAGTATCGGCATGGTTGCGCCAATCCCCAAGTCCCACAGGGCATTATGGAGGGCCCAGTGGAGCCTGCATATGCAGTGGATGAGTCACAGGGGAGGAACCTGAGCTTAGGGAATCCTTTGCTTTTACAATAAGCAGTAAGCAAACTGTCTGAAAAGAGACCAGGTAGAGTGAAGGAACTGCAATGCACTACCTTCTCAGGATTTCCAGTGGCACAAACTATCCCGAGAAATGTCCTGAGTAAAGGAACAGTCAAAGCTTTGGGATTTCAGCACATTCAGCAAGACGTGTAGGAGTGCAAAAGGCTCTTCACAAACTGTAACTCAACATATTGGACATGTTAATGCAAAGGAACAGAATCTTAAAATAAGGTTCTATGGTTACTTAAAAAATTATAATTCTAGTTCCAAAGGAAGACTATGCAAAAGGGAAGTTCAACAATATTATCTTCATTGCCTTTGGGAAGAGGATCACAAGATTAAAATATGATGACTCCTGACTTTCCACTATTAATGTTAATAGATACC
Source organism: Anoura caudifer (assembly GCA_004027475.1). NCBI lineage: Eukaryota > Metazoa > Chordata > Mammalia > Chiroptera > Phyllostomidae > Anoura > Anoura caudifer. The sequence continues at coordinate 25,277 of PVKU01009040.1, read as the reverse complement.
AATTTTTCTTTTCTTTTTTTTTTTTTTGCATTTTTAATTGTTGTTCAAGTACAGTTGTCTTCATTTTCCTGCCACCACCACTTTCCTCTGCCACCCCCACCCACACCTCCCATCCTCAATCCTACCCCCTTTGGCTTTGTCCATGAGTCCTTTATACATGTTCCTTGCTGACCCTTCCCCTTCTTTCCCCATTATTGCCTCTCCCCTCCCCTCTGATCATTGTCAGTTTGTTCTTTATTTCCATGTCTCTGGTTATATTTTGCTTGCTTCTTATAGGTGAGATCATATGGTATTTGTCTTTCACTGCCTGGCTTATTTCACTTACATAATGCTCTCCAGTTACATCCATGCTGTTGTGAAGGGGAGGAGCTTCTTCTTTCTTTCTGCTGCGTAGTACTCCATTGTGTAAACGTACCACAGTTTTTTGATCCACTCATTTACTGATGGGCACTTAGGTTGCTTCCAGCACTTGGCTATTGTAAATTGTGCTGCTATGAACATTGGGGTGCATAGGTTGATATCAATTTTTCAAAACCACTACTTTAACTCTGTGGACTTAAAAATCATTAAAAATTGCTGAAGTAACTGCTGCATCATAGAAATATCCTCAAGATAATGGTTAGTTTCTGTGAATTAAGAATAGAGGGCCCTGGCTGGGTGGCTCAGTTGGTTGGAGCATTATCCTATACACCAAAAAATGTTGTGGATTGGATCTTAAGTTGGAGTGCATATAGGAAGCAACCAATCAATGTTTCCATCTCACACTGATCTCTCTCCTTCTCAAGTAAATATACCCTTAGGTGAGAATTAAAAAAATAGGGGAATAGTATAGGATCACCAGAGAATCAGAAAATGAGTCCAATAATAAATGTGTGATGGAAAGAAGAAGGAGGAGAAGCATGGGAAATGAAGAACTTACAGAGGGAAGAGATAGATGAGAGGTGCTGTAATGGAAAAAAGCCTGGTATTCAAGACTCAGTCAGATCTAATGCATCACAGAAAGAGCAGGATGACTCCACACTCTGTTTTCTCTCCTTCATATTGTGAAAGTGGATGAGGGCCAGTCATTCACAGCCAGGTTCTGAAGTGCATCATTTGGCTGCCAGATGCCCATTATACTAATTGGATCACCATCCTCCTCTATAACTCATTGACACAAGGATTCCAGGGCTACTCATTTCTTCTGCAGCATTAAAATTTCAGAATATCATCCATACAATAAACCATAAAATATTCACATGAGTCTGTTCTCTACTTTTATATTAAACTGCAACTACAGGATGATACTTCCATACTTTACTTGAGTGATGTGGAGGAATGCCAATACTAAAGAGGCTTCTCTGCTTAAACTTTTAATTTTATACTTCCAGAGAGCTTGAAGCTCTTGCAAATATTTATGGTTTGATTAAAACCATCTTTCTTAACATTTTTTTTCTTTTTAAGCCTACAGATACAACTGCTCCATCTCAACAAAGGCAGAAACCAGAGTATTTTTGTTAAGAATAGAAAAAACAAGACTTAATACTGTCACATTCAGACATTAAAATGTCTACATAAAATATACATATAGCTATATGTGACTATTGAACTCTAAGAAGAACCTATGAACATTATTAATTACTATAATACATTGATTCATTTTTTATTTTTATTCTCCATGCAACAGGGTAAACATGAATAAATAGTAAAGTGCTATCAATCTTCAGTGAGTGAACTGGTGCTTGATAAAAGTAACTCTCCCTTAAAATTTATAAATATCAATGATTTTTTAAATGACACTTCATGTTAAAGCTACATTAGTTATCTTTTTCCAAGAAAGAATTGTACACATGATGGACCTTCTAAGAAATGTGCTTATGTGTTCAGACAACAGAATTATTGTGATTGGTTTAAGAAAGTAAAGATTTATTACAGGTATTAGATAATTGATGGAATCTTTGGAAAGATTAGTGAAATAGTGTCCAGGCCAAATTTCCAAAAACAACTCTGGTGAAGATGCTGGGCCGACCCCAGAACCACATTGCCTCCATCACAGCCAGGAAACTGGGGCCACCGTAGCTGAACAAAAACTCCTGTGCTCCTTGCCAATATCCATACCAACAAATGAATGGTCCACATCCTACCTATTTCCCCAAATATATTAACATCACCTCAAATGTCATGTGGAAATCTAAAATCACACCTGTCAGAATCTAAATCACATTGAGAGGAGGCAGGGAAAAGTAGGTTGTTGTATTGTTTTTTAATTTTGTTTGTATTCTCATTGATGGCAGGGTTTACATTATGGAGCACTATAAAAATATAAACTTTGTTCAAAAGATTTTGGACAACCCCTAGTTGCAAAATGTCAACTTCAGACCTCTATTATAAAACTTAGGGTATTTTACCAAATACAGTTTGCATGTTTTCCTCTTTCTAGATACATAAGTAGTCTGTTACAGCAGTCCAATATTTTTTTTATTTTGGCATTTTGCTTATAACAAGTCTTAGTGTTCATCCTACTTTCAATTCTAGTTTCAATTCAGGTTGCTTTGAAAATTCGTCATTACATGACAGAGTTCAAAGCGCAAACTTGAAAATATTATATATATCTTCTGGTCAGTATTCAATGTATAGTATGTGTTTTGTCTGGGAAGTTTGATTAAACTCTAGTCACCATCTGCCTTTCTTAGGGGACTGCCAAAACCCAATGGGATATTTTTGTGTCGCTTGCTCTTGATAGATCGCAGTCCGGCAAAGTTGGAGCTGCACTCCATTTGGCAAACTGTGAAATGACCTATTCTTCTTTGGACATAGTTGAATCTTTAAGAGAAAACAAGAAAGAACAGCTTAGAAAAGGGCTCAAGGCAAATGATTATGTTGCTGTTATTAGCTCAGATCGGTTCAATATTTCTGATAACTAAAACAAGGTTTGGTTTTCTGTGTTCTCCAAAGTCTAGCCATTTCTTATGTGGTAGATGTTGATAGATAAAATATACCATGCCTGGATTCATGAGAATTTGGGATGGCCCTAAAATAGCAAAAACTCTCCTATGGAAGTGAAGGAAACAATGATACAATGATGAGATGGTCTTCCCCAGAATTCACGAAGTTCCCTGATGCTAGGAACCCACATCCGTGAAGAAGTTGGTAAGGAACCCTTTAGTACGTAGCTTGTCCAGAAAAAAAAAATTTAGTAAAAACCCAGAACCATAAAAACAAAATCTGATGGCACCCAGGAGTCCTTTATTGGAAAACACTAGAAGCAAGAAGTTCAAACATTCCTTTTCCAAAGTTTTAGGGTTTACTATGCATTAATATTGCATTTGCCTGGGATCTTTGAAAAAGAACTGTGATGTGGCTACTAAATCTTTTAAATGTTTGCATTTTTAAAGGATCTAAAAACAAAGAAACGCTCACAACCCCCACCTCATATCAATACAAAGATGAACTCAAAATGCACCAATGACCTAAATATAAGACATAAAAACAATTTTTTAAAAGATTTTATTTTTTTTAGAGAGAGCAGAAGAGAGGGAGAAAGAGAGGGAAAGAAACATCAAAGGCCTGGCCTGCAACCAGACTATGTGCCCTGACCAGGAATCAAACCAGCGACCTTTAGGTTCACAGGGTAATGCCCAACCCAGTGAGGCCCACCAGTCAGGGTAAGACCTAAAAGCTATTATACCAGAAAAAAAAGAGGTAAACCTTCATGACCTTGGATTTGGTAATGGATTCTTAGTTACAACACCAAAAGCACAAGCAGCAAAAGAAAAAATAAATTAGACTTCATCAAACTTAAAACTTTTTGCATTGAAGGAGAGTATCAGAAAAGAGAAAACACTATTTATAGAATGGGAGAAATTATTTGCAAATCATCTGACAAGGGTTTAATACCTAGAATATATAAAGAACTCCTACACTCAAAAACAAAAAGACAAGCCAATTAACAGATAGGCAGAGGACTTGAATACACATTTCTCCAAAGAAGATATACAAATGGCCAATAAGTACATGAAAAGATACTTAACATCTTTAGTCATTTGGGAAATGCAAGTCAAAACCACAGTGAAATACCACTTCACACCCTTGGGCAATGCTGGTGCAGTTGCTGTGGAAAACAGTTTGACAGTTACCCAAAACACTATAGAATTATCATACCACCCAGCAATCTCAGATAACCCCTCCTCAAACTCCCAAATCTGGCAACAACTCCCTCTCTCTGTAGTTTTGCCATCCACAATGTCACATAAATATAATCATAGGATACACTGCTTTTTGTTTCTCACTTAGCAAAATGCATTTAAGGTCATCCTTGCCTTGTGTGCATCAAAGGTTTGTCCCCTTCTATTGCCCAGTTTATATTTTGTTGTATGGATGTATCCATTTTTTTATCCATTCACCTGTGGAAGGACATTTATAAGAATTATCTTTAAATTTGCCTTTTCATTACTAAAAAAAATTTAAATTCCACCGAATTCCTAAATGAGTATATTTTTGTGTTAATATTTTATTTTTTAACACTTTGAAAGCTGGTGTTCATAATACACAGACTTAATTTACTATTAATAAAAATGCTTGACTAACTAAAAGGCATCATTTTCTGACCTGATAGATACTAGTTTTCTGCAAGGGCTACTAAATTTAAAACTTGAAATTTTAGGGTGTTTAAACCTTAAGTAATAGCTTCTGCATGCTATCAGCATACTTTTTCAAAAATTTTTACACCCTTTTAACCATTTTAAGTGTACAGTAGATGGGCATTAATTACATTCACACTGCTATGCAACCATCTCCACCACCTGTTCCCAAATCTGTTCTATCACCCTGTAAATAAACTCTCTGACCATTAAGTAATAATTCTCCCCATCCCATTCCCCCCAGCCCCTGGCAACCACTGTTCTACTCTCTGCCTATTTTGACTGTTTTATGTATGTGATATAAGTGGAATCATGAAGTATTTGAGTTTTTTCCTTTTTATTGAATTTATTGGGGTGACACTGGTTAACACAATTACATAGGTTTTAGGTGCACAATTCCACAACACATTATCTGAAGTATTTGTTGTTATGTAACTGGCTTACTTCATTTAACATAATGTCTTCAAACTTCATTTGTATTATTGCATGTATCAAAAATTCATGCCTTTTGAAGGCTGAATAATCCATTTAATGGATATGCCACATTTCTTTATCCAATCATCCATCAATGGATATTTACGCTGTTTCCACACATTACTGTTGGAAATGGTGCTACAATGAACATGGAAATGCTAATCTCTCTTTGAAATCCAGATTTCAATTCTTTTGGATAAATATCATAAGTGAGATTTTTGGATCACATGATAGTTCTATTTTTAACTTTTTGAGGAGCCTTCATATTGTTTTCCACAGCAGTTACACCATTTAACACACCCACCAACAGTTTATAAAGGTTCCAATTTCTTGATATCCTAGCCAACATTCTACTCTCTGCCTGTATGAGTTTGACTGTTTTATATAACATGCATAAATGTAATCATGAAGTATTTGTCATTATATAACTGGCTAACTTCATTTAGCACAATGTCTTCAAGGTTCACCCATATTGTTTCATGTACCATAAATTCAGTCCTTTTGAAGGCTGCTCTCTTTGGGTTGTTTGATAATAGCCATTCTAACAGGTGTAAGTTGATATTTTCTTGTGGCTTTGATTTTCAGTTCCCTGATGATTACTGGCCTTAAGCATCTTTTCGTATAACTCTTGGCCATTTGCATGTCATCTTTGGAGAAATGTCTAGTCAGTTCCTTTGCCCAGTTTTTTTAATTGAGTTATTTGGGTTTTGCTATTTAGTTGTAGTAGTTTCTTATATTTGTATATTATCCATCAGATAAATGGTTTGCAAATATTTTCTCCCATTCCACAGGTTGTCTTTTTATGTTGATGATTGTTTCCTTTGCTGTGCAGAAGCTTTTTAGTTTGATGTAGTCCCACTTGTCTATTTCTGCTTTTGTTGCCTGTGGTTTTGGTGTCATATCCATGAAATAATTGCCAAGATCAATGCTGTTATGGAATACATCCCATTTGCAATAGCATCAAAAAGAATAAAATACTTAGGAATAAACAACTAAGGAGGCGAAATATCTGTACACTGAAAACTATAAAACATTGATGAAAGAAGTTAACAGGGATGCAAACAAATGGAAAGAGATCTTGTGTTCATGGACTGAATGACTTAATATCATTAAAATGTTTGTGTTACACAAAGTGTTCTACAGATTCAATGCAATCTTTATCAAAATCCCAACAGCATCCTTTACAGAATTTTTTTTTAAATTCTACAATTCCCATGAAACCACAAAGGACCCAGAATAGCCAAAACCATTTTGAGAAAAAAGAACAAAGCTGGAGGTATCATACTTCTTGATTTCAAAATAGATTACAAAGTTACAGTAATGACAATATGGTACTGGCATAAAGACAGACACATAAACCAATGAAACAAAATAGAGAGCCCAGAGATAAATCCATATGTGTTGTCAACTGATCTTCAACAAGGTGCCAAGAATACACAATGGAGAAGGACAGTCTCTTCAACAAATTGTGTTGAGGAAACTGGATATCCACATGCAAAAGAATGAAATTGAACCCTACCTTATACCACACACAAAAATCAATTTGAAATTGATTAAAGATGTAAATATGTAAGGGCTGAAATTGTAAAATTCTTAGAAGAAAAACAGGGGCAGTCTCATGACAATGGACTTGCCAATGAAAAACTTTAGGTAACAAATTTTGAAACTGTAAGGCTAAAGACAAAAGACTGTGCTCAAGTTAGTAAATATGGATCTCACAGGGGTCTAGGTCAACAACTCTGAAACTACTTCACATATATGCTAAAGTTTAACAAGTGAGTAAATATACTGTAGATAACGATGGCCAGGTTTGTGTCTGTGGGAGAAAGAAGCTACAAACAAGCAGAAAGCATTGCTGGAATAAATCCTGTGGTATGGACTGGAATTGGACATGTCAGTATGACCTAGTGTTTATTTTAATATACGTACAGATGGATATATACAGAAATGAATCTAGATACATGTGTTAGTAACCATACAACCACTTGCTGGTTCTTTGTGCTAAGAAGGCCTAGCAGCAATGACTCTCAAGTTATAATAAGAACAATTAGAGGCCAGATTTTGGTTTCTAAATCTCATTCCAGTTTCATTCTACAATAAAAGGCTCCGTGCTCAAAGAAATGGCTGGTTCTTGGGCTAGGGTATGGAAGAGACAAGGTAAACCTGGAGGATCTTAAGGATGCCAGAAAGTATGTTAGTGCTGAAAAAAAAGAGATGTGGTTTTGTCAAAAGAACATAGGAATTGACTGTTCAGAGTTCCTGATGGCTAGAGCTGAAATAATTTGAGCAATATAATGAACAATGATAGTAATTAATAACTCAAAGTAATTTTACAACTCAAAGAATCGTAAGTCAATAAATATCCATGAGACTATACTGATATAAATACACAATAGAATGAATGGATGAAAAGAGGCAACTCTTCCTTCAGAAGAATTATAAACACAGAAAAAATGAGGAAAATACAACATCACCATTAAAATACCAAAGTAATCATTGCTGCAGGCAAGATCCACAGACAAAAGCTAAAATTAGTTAGTGAAACTTTAAAGAGAAACAGCATATTCACATTTCCTCAAAGTATCTCCCATCAAATATTTATTAATATTTGTGGTGGTTGTAGCATATGTCTATTTCTTAAATATTCCTCCCTCCAGGAGATGGATCTCAAATCCTCTGGACTTCACTCAATAAGTCCAGTGGGTTGGACTTACTATTACTTCCAAAGAACAGAGTACAGAAAGGGGGAAATGGTAAATTCATGGTGGAGACCCTGGCAAGCACCACTGTAAAGTAATAAAATATTGATATCATACACCCAAAATCTAACCTCATCTAATCATGAGGAAAAAGAAAACCAAACTGAAGGACACCCTCCAAAACATCCAACCAGTACTCTTCAGAAGCACCAAGGTAACCAAAGACAAGGAAACCTGAAGATCTGTTGCAAATTGAAAGAAACTAAGAAGACATGATGACTAGAGGCAGTGTGGGATCCCAATTTGGGAATAGAAAAAAGACATCTAGTCAAAATACCTGGGTAACCTAAATAGTTTAGAGTTTAGTTGATAGTATTTGACAAACCGATCTAAATTTCTTAATTTTGATCATGGAGCCACAGCTATATGAAATATTAACATTAGAGAAAGCTAGGAAGAGAGTGTGCAAGTCTTCTGTAAGTCTAAATTTATCAAAGTGAAGGGTTTTTATAAAAAAAATATAGCTTCAGCTAAATACAGGAGTTACATTCAGAAACTTGAAATGAATGGGTCTCTCAATCCCAGGTGACTGAAGCCAAAAATAAAACAAATTAGCAGTAACCAGTTATTACTATTCACCTGTGCATTTTGAATGTCCAAGTTTCCCAAACTAAAATCTCCCAGAAGTGTGGCTGAGGAAGTTGTCACTCTGTAAGGTGGCCCTATTTCAACACACCCAGCTGCAGACCCTGGGGTAGATTACAGAGAATCAGCCTCCAATTCAATCCCTTTATCCTCCTAGGCTCCTGCATCACGGACACAGGCTGGCCCCAGTGAGTGGTTTGACTGTTTGATGGCTGAGGTGCGATGGAGCAAATGGAAGTTGGTGGTAAGTGGCACTTTGTAGAAAGGTTAATAAAACATGAAGAACACAGTTATGTTCAGCCCAGTTCTTTCTCTTTACCTAAAATGCATGTAGCAGTAAAATAATCATCTACCTTCAGGACAGTGCACAGAAAATTCTCTGGTTTATGGTAAATTTATTCCCTGAACTGACAATTGCTCCTATCTGATTAGATACAAAACTATTCATTCCTGCTGTCCTGCTGTCCTCTTTTTGACAACATCCAGAACAGGGACTTCCACTCTGTCACCTCTAGGGCTCCTTGAAGAACTAAAAGGGAGACTGTGGGTGGGCAGGGATTTTTGCACTTTCAATATTTTGAAAAGTCTAATGAGATCATTAATTTACCTGTAATAAAGTCATCCAGAATAACATGTAATTTATTCTCTTCAGCTGGAATTATATCAGCTCAGCATGAACAAAAGTGCTAATTGACCATAAAATATCATTAATTTTAGAAAGCAGGAAGATAAATTAACTAAACAAATGACTCTCGTTAGGAGGCAAAGACCTTTCAAAATATGGGGATCATGGGGTGGCAACGGCTCAGAACCAGTGTGATCGTTATGCATAAGACCCTGCCCTTGGCTCTTGACTGTGAAAGCTACCCACCATCAGAATCCTCAGTCTCCACTCCCAGCACTTCTTCTGATCTTGGGAAACCTTCTTTAGAATTACAAAGTGCTTGGTAATTTAATGCCACCTTGACTGCTGTATAGTCAAGAAAGCTGTATAGTTCATAGTATGCACATGATTCATAAAGAACTGAACATAGTGTTTAATTTTTTTAAAGATTTTATTTATTTATTTTTAAAGAGAGGAGGAGGGAGGAAGAAAGAGAGGGAGAGAAACATTGACGTGCAGTTGACTCTCATGCACCCCCTGCTACGGACCTGGCCCACAACCCAGGTATGTGCCCTGACTGGGAATTGAACCAGGGTTTCTTTGGTCTGCAGGCTGGCACTCGGTCCACTGAGCCACACCAGTCAGGGCTGAATAAATATAGTGTTTATTTTTATATCTTCAGGAATACAGCTCTCTACTTAAAGTAGGTTCTATGAGAAAGATAAATTTAACTTAAATTTGTTCACTGTTAATTTGAGGACTGTCTGAGCCCACACAAGAATTTTAGCTCATAGTAACAAGAACTCACATGGCTACGATATAGGTGGATTCAAGATAGGGGCCCAAGCACAGAAAACACTGCCTCTTAGAATGTCTGATGCCTAAGATGATGACAACTTGTAATGCAACACTTTATTTTTTAGGATACTAAATGCTTTACATTTTAAAATGTTTAAAAATCAATACCTCTTTACTTTATAGCTGGTATACAAAACATTCTTTAGAAGTTAAAAAAACAACAAATACACACCCAATTTACCTAAGTATATTAAAATTTTAACAGAAGCAGAGAAGATCTACCTAATCTCTCAGGGACAGAAATCTGTATCTGCATAATGGGCTGCTGAAGTTCATTTAAAGATTAATAAATTAAAATTACAGAAAACATTTTAATACGCTTAAATAGATTTATATTAAAAATCAACTATCTCAAATACACACCTTGAATATAACATATAGTTGGAACTTATTGATTAATATTTCTTTAATCATCATGAAATAAATTAAAGAAGAGCTTCATTGGATGTATGTATTAAAATATATAAATATTCCAACCATCTTTACTTAATCCTATTTTGTTTTCTAAACCCTAACATTAGGATTGGAGAGTAAAAGTATAAGAAAAATAATTTGGCATAATGTTCTTATAGTGTTAAACTGTACTTGCTGAAAATAATAGAAGAAAAGCATAACTGAATATATTAGAATAATCATATATCAACAAAATTTTCTTTATTTACCTCTCGGAGATTTTCTTGGCTTCTTTGCTTAGGTTGAACGAAGATCAATGTTTTCAGCTTCGTGAAATCTTTGCTCTGGGGAACAAAGTGCACTTACATAGAATGCATCCTACCTGTCCCCATGAACACAATTTCTTCCAAAAACTGGGACAGGATTTGTAGCCTGGGGAACACTGAGTGTTATGTTTATGTAATATTGACTTTTAACTTTACACATTAACTTTGTTGAAATTACTCTAAGAAATGAATTCACTTAAAACAATTGAAGTACCAAGTATGGAATGCACTGGTCATATTATGGGTAGGCATGTTTGATTATAACTAAGGCAACAAGACCATTACAGCAAACTGAGAGTTTGCCTGCTGAAAGCTGTTTCTCTAGTTAATGCGTATGAGTCACCTCATGAATGTAGTTCAATCTCATGTCAACCCAGTTGCATGGAGATCACGTTCAGCAGATTCAACGAACCTACACAAGAGTGTCAGCTGTTGTTTACTTTTTATCTAGGGTATTAAATTTCAAAATAGTATTACTGACCAACGGCTAGGCTGTAAGATGAAATACAACACCATTGAGTTTATCTCAATACAGTATCTTTCTTTAACTTTTTATTCCAGGTCTTAGGCTTTAACATAAAAAAGTATGCCCTCCATCCTATGTCTTGATACCAATTTACTTTTCACATCCTATGCCTAATGATGAGAATCCAAATATAGATCTACGATACTCCTAAACTTGTTCTGATAACTTGTTTGATCTCAATAATAATAATGATAATTATTGAGCATTTAGCATGCATGGAGCACTATTCCAAGTACTTTACATGTATTAATTCATGAAAGCAATTTACCTTTTTTGACTTCCTGTATAAGAAAGAAACTCTCCTGACTATTTAAAATGCCTATAAATGATACAGGAATATGCTGGATTTATTCTTCTGGGTTTCAGTAGCTATTACAAAAAAAAAATGAATGAATGACAGCACTACCATAGTTTACCAGAGCAATATAGCAGAGATAACGCAACATATAATCCCAAAGTCAAGGAACATTACTCCACTCTGCCGCTTGCCTACACTGTGAACTGCATGTACAGTGAGGAGCACATTAACACCCCCATCATGGCCGGCATTGTTCTAATGGGATCTAGTAATGTCATTCATAAGAACTCATGAAAAATGAGCTTTTACCCAGTTTAACCCTAAAATCTGTTCAAAAGAATGACCACAAAAAAATGATCATAGGTACAATTAACATATAACAATTTAATGGTACCAAATTTTTTAAAACAGAGTAAAGGGAATTGTTTTACTTTATGTGGATATCTTCCCCAAATATATAAAAGAATTTAACACTGTTAAGCATAATAAACTTTAATTTTCAGAGTTAAATTTTACTTTGTGACAGATTATCTATGAATAAGCTCAAACTCTTTTTAATATTAAATATACTAAAACTTCAAACTGATGTACAAGACACATACATTATGAAAAGAGCCAATACATTCCTCTAGTACATGAATGGAGGGAAATACACCAAAATGTTACAACTGATCATCTGTCATCGCGGAGATAGAATTCTTAGTCATCTTAATTTTCTTCTTTATAACCTTTCTATAATTTCCAAATTTCCTACACTTAACCTGTAGTAGTGTTATTTCATTTCAAATTTTCAAGCCAGATACAAGTATTTTTATGATTATGAAAATAACATTTACACTTAAGAGTGAAAATCTATTGAAGTCTATAAACTATAATCACTGTTATATTTCAAGGCAGTCTAGATCTCTACCTTTGTCTTTCCCTATTTGTGTATGTATATACATATGTGCAAACATTTATGTACATATATACAAACATGTACAAACCCATGGGAGGCACATAGAAACATATAATTTTACAAAAACAAAATTACACTATTCTGTTTTATGACCTGATCTTTTCTTCAATGATATACTACTTACTTCCACTTGTACACCATCATTTTCAATAGGTGCATCACACTCGACCACAATACACAATTAGCCCAGTTACCCCTCAGCACCCAGTTAGATCTCACTTCCCCCAAGAAGCCTTCACTGCCTCCCCAGTTCTGCACTGAGCTCCCCTCAGCTGTGCTTCAGCCACAGTCTACACTATCAGTGCTGCACTCAACAAAGGTTTAGCTGACTGTCTTCTTTCCTAGGCTCTAAGCTACATGAGGGCAGGGAACCAACTAAATCTGACTAATTGTTGTAACCCTGTACCAACTCCCATGCTCAGCAGAGATAGCACCAAATAAATAGTTGTTGAAATAGAAATTGTTTCCTTTCTTTAAATTATAAACAATAAGGTAAATATTCTTGCACATGCAAATGTGTGCATTTATCCAATCATTCTCATGGACTAAATTTTTAAAACTAGAATCACAGAGGCAAAGGTATGAGCATTTTGAATTTTAATATATATTGTCAACTTGCTCTCCAAAATCTCTATAGAAATTTACAATCCCACCATCAACAGATGGATGAAAGTGTCCATATTCCCATATCCTTGAAACATTGAGTGTTATCACCCTTTAAAAAAAATGTATTTGTTTATTTACTCACTTAATTTGAGAGTGAAGGGGAGGGAGGGAGAAAGAGGCAGAGAGAAACATTGATGTGAGAGAGAAACATCAACCAGTGGCCTCTTGCATTCACCCTGACCTGGGACCGAACCCACAACCCAGGCGTGTGCCCTGACTGGGAATCAAATTGGTGACATTTTGCTTTGCAGGACAATGCCCAACTAACTGAGCCACACTGGTCAGGGCCATCACCCTATTTTCAAACCTTTGCCCAAGATGATGTTATTATTATTCATCACTGTATAATAAAAAACATAATTTAAAAAGATATTACACATTTTATAATCTTAGAATTAGGTAGGTACTAATTAAGATGGAAACAAATATACTAACCAAGTTATAGTTAGAAAAATTGCTCATGTCAAATAATAGTTCATTAGCTGAATGATTCTTTATGCTTAAGTAAAATTGTGCCCATTCTTCTGCTCAACTCTTTTCAATGTACCTGAAGGAGAAGTGATAGCAACTTTTAGAAATACAAAAGTACTTGCTTGATAGAGAAAATTTGCAACAAGCAAGCTAACCTGGAGGCTGATCAACTGGAATAGGACATACACAGGTTAACATGCAAGTTAGTATCCAGAGGACAACTAAGGTGTGGATTCAAAAGCAAGGTGAAATTTGCAACTTACTATAGATGTGGTTATATTTTGCTCTGAAAAATGAAATTGGAAAATGTTTTTGTCTTGATGCCATAGAATGGCATCTTCCAAAGCCTATTATCACTGTCCACAGGACTGCCTACTAGTACTCCAAACTAAGTGTAAAAATAGCACTAGTATTCTTCTTCTCCCTGCAGAACACTTAGTTAATTTTGGATCCCGGACATGATGCTCCATCTGAACTTTACTGTCCAGTATGTACACACAGCATACAGCATGACAAACAGGTGTGCTATGCATGTAAAATTCCCACTGGACTTTCAAAGACTTAGTATGAAAATAGAATGTAAAATATCACAGTAATAATTTTATATAGATTACTTGCTAAAATGATATTTTGGAGATATTGAGTTGAAAATATTAAACATAATTTTACCTGTTTCTCCCCACCTCAACTTTTTTTAATGTGGCTTACTAGAAATTTTTGTAATTATCTATGAGGCTCACATTTGTGGCTCATATTATATTTCCACTGAACAGTGATGGTTTAAACCATTGAGATCAAGAGCTAGATTACAGAGTTAACCATCAGTTGTTGCACCCCTAAGAATCCTCCAAGGAAGAGCAAAGACATGAGAGGGGAAAGAAGGTAGGGAAATCCTGTGATCTGGGTTTGGTCTGCAATTCGAGGAGTCGATGAAGGGGATTTGCAGGCATGGGAGCCAATGTAGAAGCTGAGCAGGATCACAAATCAAAGATGAAAAAACTTTTAAAAACCAAATTGTCCTGAACAACTATTCTCACTGTATTATTAATTGCTCTGTTGCTTTTGCCAGAACCTTCAAACACACCTCAGAACATTCTAACCATGTCTGAGCTGGACTGCAAAATAGCAAACTTGAGCTATAGGGTTAAAATGAGAAGGTGTGTCTCCCACAGCCAGGAGGGACCACTATGAAAACCAAGAGGATGATGAACTTGAAGGACAGAAATCAGCTTCCCCACCCCCCAGGAGATTCCCTTTCCCATGCCAGCCTTGGAGTTCTGGATGTTGGTGGTGAGTTTTGCTCGTATGTCTTTATTTTGGGTGTGCATTTCAAGGATGGCCTCAGGGCCTTCTTTAACCTGTAACAAAACCCCAGATTGCCTCAATCCCAAAAGTTGCCAGAATCTCATCTGAATTTGCCACATGCGCTGGAATCTTTCTTGGATGCCACAGTTGTCATCAGAGTCCAATTTTGTATCCATCTCCTTTCCTTGAGCAGATGGCAGCCGGGCCCCAGTTACTTCAATTCCCCTCACAGTCCTACCCATGGAAACTCCTGAATGCCTTGAGCTCGGGCATGCTCAATTGCTGGGTGACTGAAACTCATGGTCTGTCTCCAAAATCTTGTTCTACCTTATGCTACTGTAACAAAAAGCAGACCAGTGGTTGCCTGGGGCTGGAATGGGAGATATTCCAAAGGGGCTGAGGAAACTTTTGGGAGCGATGATATTTTCAGTATTTTGATTGTGGTTACATTTTATCGGTATCTACATATATCAACTTATTAAAATGTATACTTTCACTATGTCGGTTATATCTCCATAAAGCTATTAAAAACAGTACAGGCATACCTCATTTTATTGCTCTTTGTTTTATTTCACTTCATAGATGTTGCTTTTTTTTAACTAATTGAAGGCAAAAGTCAATACTGCTTTATTGTGATACTTGCTTTATTACAGTAATCTACAATCAAACCCACAATAGCTCTCAGGTATGCCTGTGTTATATATCCTTCTCACAACCAGTTTCATTAATCAAGAAACCAATGAACAAATACTTATCACCCACTCTGGCTAACTCCCTCCCTCGTAGGAATAGACTCTTCTTGGCCGAACAGCACTTCAGGGAAGTCATTCTATCATATCCTTGACGCAAATAAATAAAGTACTTTAGCAGCCTAGTTTCCATATACATAATTTTCATTGTTTTAATCATAAGAAACTGTCATCTGATATATGTTCGAAACCAGTGGGTTGTTTGTCTTGCCATAGAAAGAAATATCTCTAGTGAATAAAGAATAAAACTTGGAAAACTTCACAACTCCGTATAGCAGAGTAATTATCTCAGGTTGAGTTTCACAGAAGCAGAGACTGGGATGAAGATTCTTGTGCAATTTAAGGCCCTCAGGTGAAAACTGTGAGGAAGTAAGGTGAGCAGGACAGGGAAAGGGAAGAAGCAAGGCAAAAATGTGGATCCAGCTACAGTCCACCCTTCTGTGGGAGGGAGGTACTCCCATATCAATCATCCTTTAGCCACAGACCACATTAGAGAGTCTTGGGGTGTAGCCTCCTGGGCATTTTCTGGCAGGATACTTTCCATTAGGCAAGGGCAATTCTTGAGAGAAGGCATACCTGTGAGCTGTTGGCAGACTATACTCCTAGCACCTGGAGAATGGGGGCACCTACCTACCTGTAAAGCTGTTTCCGTTTCCCCACCTGTAAAATCGGCCTAACAACAGCAGTTAGTTCATATGCTTGTCAAAACTAAGTAATGTATTAAAGCACACAGAATAGCACTTTACATTAAATGGCATATACAATTAGAATCACACGTAGCACATAGTAAATGCTTGATAAATGCCACAAATTTTATTGTTGTTATTATTGTGTAATCAGCGGTGCCCATGCCAGGTGTATAATCACTCAAGTGCCATCCAGGTGCCTACACAGCTGGGCACCCAGGAGTAAGAATTTAGCCCCAGCATTACTTAAGGGTAATTTAAAGACTCCACAGCGAGGTGACTGCCTATAGCTACAAACGCCCATTTGATATCGCACTTTACATGACAAGTTTGCAATCAAGAAAAATCAAGCTTTTCTCAACGTCAGCCGTTACTATTCCGTGGGAGATTCTCAGAGATGGATTCTTCACCTAGCTCCTGAGAGGAAAACGAAAACCACAAACAAAACCCCCCTCTCACCTATGCTGTGTGCTCGCAGTCACGAAACCAGTCTTCCTCAGCAACCGAGAGTTCCCGCACAGTTACAAGCCACAGTTACAAACCATGCTTGGGGCAGCACTTAAAGTCCCAGCGGCCAACCCTCTGATTTTTGCATTCTCCAGAGGCAAATGGGAAAAATGTATGTAGACTTTTCCTCTGGTTGTCTCCTAGTTTGGGGAACCACTTTGATACATTCACAACTGATAAAAGAAGATGCGAAGGGTCAGGGGAGAACTAGACCTGGTTCCTAGGACGAAGGCAGTGATTTTCCTGCTTGAGGAATAAGAGAAAATTCGAGGAGGGAACCGACCTCGCTCTGGTGGCTGGTTCACCTTGGGTCCTGCCCAAGGAGCCGCACGGTTCGGCTCTTTTTTGGAACCAGCACTCCGCGGGCAGTCAGTCCCCACGGAAGAGGCAGCCCTGGCCGTTGCGTGTAGGCGCCCGGGCAGCTGTTACCTTTTCATGAGCAGGGTCAGCCCGCACACGTGTGCCAGGATCCCGAAAACCTTCCCCTCGCCGCCCCCGGGTGTGGTGCGGAGGGCCCTCGGGGCCTGGGACCTGAGCCGTGAGCCCCAGAGTCGCCGAGTTCGCGCCCCGGGGAGCCGCGAACTCCGCTCACTTCGCGGTGACGGCTGAAGGGCGGGGTCCAGGGAGGACTCGCCTCTGGCCCCACCTCTTGGACTCAAAGATATTTCTTTTCTAAGGATGAGTTTCTGCCTGAGACCCCGCTGCGAGCTCCGTTTCAGTATCTAGGAGGCCCCCTGTCCTGCGCAGAGCGCGCAACCCGTCAGGAGCCAAGGCAGGAAGGACCGCGGACCCCGCCCTCAAAGTTCTTCACCAAGAAAACGTCATTTGCATGTGGGCCTCCTGGAGAAAACTGAAAGACGGAGAGATAAAAAGCCCTAAGTAGAACTTTAGGGAACTGGGTACTGAAAGCCAAAAAGCTCTACTTTGCATCTAGGATAAACACGGCTCAAAGGGCCCTGGAAGTTCTTATATGAGGCTGATTTATAAGTTACTGACGTTTGGGGTAGGGAAGCAACAATAGCCCTGTTTACTTTAAATTTCCCAGAAAATGAAGTTAAGTGCACTTTAGTTATTTTTAAGTACTTACAGTGTCATCAAGCAACAGGCCACTCGATGGACTACTGGTCCTCTACAGTTTTCTTGGGTCCGTTCCATCAGACAGGCTTCACAACGGAATTATGCCAGGAATACATGGAATCTCGATGGGATTCCATGCACACACAGGTGGGAGAAAATACGAATGTAGAAGGAGGTTGCTTTTTTATGCCTTCTTGGAGAGAAAAGGTTAACAGTTGAAAGTTTTATGAAGAGTTAGGTTGTTTTGGAAGACCCTCAATTGTGAAGGGCCCTAGGAGAAACAGTGAAGCAGAGCAACCTACCGTTCTGTGTTTCTCCTTTACTGCTCATGCAAAACACTTCTTCACTTCTGTTCGCCACATGTATGGAGGGGTTTTCCCCATGCCAAGCAATTCTCTGCAATAGAGAATTTAACTCAGTTCTGACACTGTCTACCTGGAGTATATCGAAATGGAACTTCTCCAAACCCCCATGCTATTGGAGTTTTATGGAAGCTTCCTGATAGGCATGATCAATTATTAACTCCATTTCCAGGCCCTCCCTGCTCTCTGGAGAAGTAGGGGTCAGGCTTGAAAATTCTAAGCCTCTAATTGTGGTCTGGTCTTTCTGGTGACCAGGAGCCATCTAGGACTCCACTCAGTCACCTCAATAGAAGAGAAGATGCTTCCAAGTGCTCTTATCTCTTCGAAATTTACAATGGTTTTAGGAGCCCTGTGTCAGGAACCAAGGGCTGAGACCAATATGTATTTTTCCTATTATCTCACATAGATTCCAACCTATACCACATATGATGCATCCGACACACTAAATATTACATTGCCTTTATTAAGGGACTTCTACAGTGTTTGATTATTCCCAACAGTAAAGAATCAAATATTTAATTTGTAATTTTATGTTGTGCCAGGTTAGTCCCTGAACACATTAGAATACGTACATCAGGCTACATTATGTGCGTTTTCCCCCACAGTCTCACCATGGAAATCCATCGATCAGTCAGTCAACTGGTGTTGGACACAGGAGCAAACTTTTTCAATTACTTAATTTTTCCCCTGATAAAAATATAAATGTTTATTCTCTTCTTTTTGCCAGAACAGTAATATAGACTGTTTAAGTACATATGAAATACATAGCTCCTAAAAGTGCTTTGTATTTTACCAACTCTCTGCAAGAAATTTGATTATTAAGAAGTATGGGAATTGTGGTTATGCAAATGACAGATATTTTGCAAACTCTCTGAGCTTTAGAAATGTTTAATATAGAAATTTCTTTCATGCACTATGGCCTTTAATTGATTTTCATTTTGGTATTCTACAAGCCACCATTCTATGTACATATATGCTGTCAGCACCTTTAACGTGAAGTCAATCCATGTTATTGTTTTCCCAAAGCAACTGCGGCCCAATGATGCATTTAAGAGCCAGTTCAAGTCCTCTCCACAAAACCACATTATTTTCCACTTTTCATTACATTAAAAGAACATGAAGATTGAAGTTAACATTTTTTTTCATGAAATAGTATGCAGCGTCCAAGGATACAGCAGTGGTTTAGTAATTTAGAAGAGACTTTCTGTACCCGGTTTCCTCAACAGTAAAATGAGAGAATTAAATTATCTAAACTTCTTTTCAGCTCTATAATTTTATTATTTTTAATATTGTATATCATATAGAATGCCCAGAACAACCAACAGTAACATTTTCTAAAGATCATAAATATTAGAGGAAGGAATCAATGAATAAATGTATTACATTAGGCAACTTTTTTTAATCACACAGCCACATCCATTTCAAAAAATTGAATTTTGTAATTTCACTAATCCTTTGGTTTTTGACAGTTTTATCCATAATTATCAGTATCTAGAAAATTGCAAATCTGATAAATACATACTTTTAAAATCTCATGTTGGTATTCCTTTTTATATGGAAACTCATCTAAATATAGTAAATCTGCACTGGCTGGTATGGTTCAGTAGATTGAGCACCTGCCCGCTAACCAAAGGGTCGAGGGTTCAATTCCCACTCAGGGCACAGGCCTGGGTTTTAGGCCAGGTCCCCAGTGGGGGACATGCAAGAGGCAACCACACATTGATGTTTCTCTCCCTCTCTTCCTCCCTCCCTTCCCCTCTCTCTAAAAATAAGTAAATAAAATCTTTTTAAAAAAATAAAATAGTAAATCTATGAAAGCCACGGTCAGTTGTGAAATTCAATTTAATTTTTTTAAAGAGCCCATACATGATCAAAACTTTTTAAAAAATACTGGAGGAAGATTACAGTGATGAGTACAAGGATACCCAAATCTCTTAGTGTTTTGGGTATAGGAGTTTAAGATCAGAAACTGTTATACATAATGGTCAAGAAGATAAGGTCTATCCAGTTCTAAACATATACTGACTTTCTTGTGCAAAATCAGCTCTCATTAATCAGAGCACTCTCCTAGATCCCATAATAGACTTTTTTTCCCAAAGCTGTTCCCTACCTCAGTGATTGGCACCACTTTGTCTACTTGTCCAAGACAGATCTGAGAATTATTCTTGACTCCTCCCCTACTGCCCTCTCAAATTTATTCTTCCCAAGCTACCAGAGTGATTTCTATAAAATGCAAAATTTTGCATACTGCTAAATGTAAATGTCCTTAAATTTTAAACCCTTAAACTCCTGCTAAAAATCCTTAATTGGTTCCCCATTGGCCTGAGGATAAATTCTTAACTGCCTCATTAGATTTTAAAGGCTCTTCTAGTTGCTGCCCTCCCCCCACTTTCTTCCTTAGCCCAGCTTCCTTTTACCCTCCCCACCTCTCCTGTCACAGTCCTTCCTCCCAATGACACTTGTTAAATTACTCTGTTTTCCCCTAGCTACTGGACTGAGTCTTTGATCACTAGGCCTGGAATGCTCTTTGGTCCTTTCTTCCCTAGAGAACTTCTCCTGTTCCACCAGGTCCCTGATTAGATTATTTCCATCCAGGTAATTTCCCAGATTCCCCTCCCACAGGCTCTCATAACACCACACTATAAACCCACACAGACCTTGTCACAGTATTGTAATTACCCCATTTCACCAAGCTATTAACTAAGCTATTAACCTGTGCCCAAAAACTAAGCTATTAACTTGTGCCCAAAAAGAAGCTGCAGAGGAAAAAACCTGAGCTTTCCAGTCAGAGACCTGGTTTCCCAACCTCATTCCCGAATTTGTAAGTTATGTGTACTTCAGCAGGTTACTTAACCTCTCCAGGTCTCAGTTTCCTGTCTGTAAGGAAAGACAATCATGATAAAGTTTAATGAGACAAGGCATGTAAAGCATTTGTATGTCCCCAGGCACTTAGTGGATGCTCAGTAAGTAGTACTTACAAATGGTGACAATTCTCCAAAATCTCTTTCCTAGATGGGACACCTCTCGAGAGAGTGGACATCTTATCACTACCAGATAGAGGTAGATGAAGAAGAAAACTATGATTTTTCCTAGACCCTAAAAGATCCTCATTAGCTGCATATACTTAAGAAGGTTATTTAACTGTTTTTCATGACTCAGTTTCTCAATCTGAACATGATACATGCAATTACTATAATTATAGGATAGATATGAAAGAATTGACCAAATATAGCATTTTTATTTTTCTAAGATTTTATTTATTTATTTTTAGAGAGAGAGGAAGGGAAGGAGAAAGAGAGGGAAAAAATCATCAATGTGTAGTTGCCTCTCATGCACCCCTTACTGGGAGTTGGCCTGCCACCCAGGCATGTGCCCTGACCGGGAATTGAACCAGTGACATTTATGTTTGCAGGATGATGTCCAACCCACTGAACCACACCAGTCAAGGCCCACAGAGGATTTTTAGGGCAGTGAAAATACTCCGTATGATATTATAATGATGGATATATGTCATTATATATTTGTCCAAACACATAGAATGTACAACACCGAGAGTGAACCCTAAGCTAAACTATTGACTTCGGGTGATTATGTGTCAATGTAAGATAATCCTTGATCTTTTTTTTTAAAAAAAGCACCATTGTGGCAAGTTGTATTGATAATGAGGGAAAACAAGCTATACGGGACATTTCTATCTCCTTCTCAATTTTGTCATAAACCTATAACTTCTCTAAAAATTCATCTTTTTAAAAAGCAATCTTTAAACAAAGAATAAAATGTACTTTTTACAAAGAAGCATTTAGGAAACCAAATGTTCTTGAAAATTACATGTATAGTAGCAGAAATTAAAACTCATTAGAAAGGTTGGAAGAGAAAAATTAATGAAATCATCCACAAAGTAAGGAACAAAACCACAGAATGCTCACTTCAGCAGCACATATATTAAAATGGAATGATACAGAGATCAGCATGGCCCCTCACAAGGACAACACATGAATTCAAGAAGGCTTCCATATTTGAAGAACGAGGAGGAGGACATGAAGGAAAAATAACCAGTGCTGGTGAGGATGCAGAGAACTCGAAACCCTGTGCACCACTGGCAAGAACATAGAGTGGTGCAGCCACTATGGAAAACAATCCAGTTCCTCAAAAACTTAAACATAGAGTGACCATAGGATCCAGCAATTCTACCTCTGTGTATATACCCAAAAGAACTGAAAGCAGGGATTCAAAGGGATATTGTTACATCTGTATTAATAGTAGCTTTATTCACAATAGCCAAAAACTAGAAACAACCCAAATGTTTATTGATAGATGAAGGAACAAACAAATATTATTCGGCCATTAAGAAAGGAAGTTCTGACACACACCATGACATGAATGAACCTTGTGGACATGATGCTAAGCAGAATAAGCCAGTCACAAAAGGACACATACAGTATGATCCCACTCGTATGAAGTGCTGAGAGTAGTCAAACTCACAGAGACAGCAGAGTGGAAGTTACCAAGGCCTGGAGGTGGGACATAATGGGGAGGTACTGTTTGGAGGGGAGAGAGCTCCAGTTGGGGATGATGATGAAGTCCTGGAGGTAGATAGTGGTGAGGCCTGCACAACCATGTGAGTATACTTAATTCTACTTGCCGTAACTGTACACTGAAAATGGTTTAAATGGCAAATCTTTTACATATATTTTACCCCAATTTTTAAAACTGGCAATTTAAGCATATAACTTAGAGACACAGAAGCAAATGCAAAAACAACCTCAAAGATTTGAAAGTATTTTCTTCTGAAAATGAGAACATGATGGGGAGAGGAAAGTTATTTTATTTTATTTTTTAAAATATATTTTATTGATTATGCTATTATAGTTGTCCCATTTCTCCCCCATCATTCTCCTCTACCCTGCACACCTCCTCCCACCCACATTCCCCCCCTTTAGTTCTTATCCATGTGTCATAAGTTCTTTAACTTCTACATTTCCCATACTATTCTTGCCCTCCCTCTGTCTATTTTCTACCCACCATCTTTGCTACTTGTTCTCTGTATCTTTCCTCCCCTCTCGTCCTCCCACTCCCCTGTTGCTAACCCTGCATGTGATCTCCATTTCTGTCTTTCTCTTCCTGTTCTAGCTGTTGGCTTAGTTTGCTTTTGTTTTAGCAAAACAAAAAGTTGTGGTTGTTAATATATGTGAGTTTGCTGTCTTTTTACCATCATATTTTTTATCTTCTTTTTCTTAGATAAGTCCCTTTAACATTTCATATAATAAGGGCTTGGTGATGATGAACTCCTTTAACTTGACCTTATCTGAGAAGCACTTTATCTTCCTTTCCATTCTAAATGAAAGCTTTGCTGGATAGAGCAATCTTGGATGTAGGTCCTTGACTTTCATCCTCACTTGGAATCCTTCTTTCCAGCCCCTTCTTGCCTGTAAGGTCTCTTTTGAGAAATCCGCTGACAGTCTGATGGGAACTCCTTTGTAGGTGACCTATCCCCTTATCCCTTGCTGCTTCTAGAATTCTCTCCTTCATTTTAATCTTGGCTAATGTAATTATGATTGGTGTGTTCCTCCTTGGGTCCAACTTCTTTGAGACTCTCTGAGCTTCCTGGACTTCCTGGAAGTCTATTTCCTTTGCCAGATTGGGGAAATTCTCCTTTATTATTTGTTCAAATAAGTTTTCCACTTGTTGCTCTTCCTCTTCCCCTTCTGGTACCCCTATAATTTGGATGTTGGGATGTTTAAAGATGTCCTGGAGGTTCCTAAGCCTCTCCTCATTTTTTTGAATTCTTGTTTCTTCCTTGTTTTCTGTTTGGTTGTTTCTTTTTTCCTTCTGGTCCACTCCATTGACTTGAGCCCCAGTTTTCCTCCCATCTCTATTGGTTCCCTGTGTATTTTCCTTCATTTCACTTATTGTAACCTTCATTTTTTCATCTAATTTGCAGCCAAAATCAACCAATTCCGTGAGCATCCTGATCACTAGGGCTTTGAACTGTGCATCTGATAGGTTGGCTATCTCTTGGTCGCTTAGATGAATTGGTTCTGGGGCTTTGATTTGTTCTCCCATTTGAGCCATTTTGGGGTTTTATTTAATTTTTTTTTTTGGTCTGGTTGAGGCTGTTATGTAGTGAGAGGCGGAGCCTTAGGTGTTCCCAGGGTGGGGCAGCCCAGTTGCTGGGTTGTGATGCTGTATGTGGGGGGTGGGGTCTGAGAGGGAATAATGGCGCTTGCTCCACTCTCTCAGATTCCAGTCCCTTCCACTGCTTCCCCCTCACCTGGATTATCTGTGCACGAATATGGGACCACCTGGTCAGCCAGCTGCCTTGCACAGCCTCACTGGGTCTGCAGAGTTGCCACCCCTTTCCCGGGGTCTGCTACCCACCTCCTACATGTCTAGGATCTGCCAGCCGCTGCTGCCTTGCACGCCTGGGTCTGCCAACCTCCACTTTTTCCTGCCATGACTCCACCCCTCTTACCGGTCTGTCTGAATGATTGTTGGACTTCCATACAGTTCACTTTTTCTATCAGTTCTGGTTGTTTTCTTATTTCTAAATCTCTGTTGTCCTTAATTTTGGTTGTGTGAAGAGGCACAGTGTGTCCACCTACGCCTCCATCTTGGCCGGAAGTCCTCAGAAAGCTATTTTAAAACAAACTTTGTAAAGCTCTTAAAATTATATGTCTGTAAAATTTTCATAATACTATGAACAAATAACAATCATAATAAATTCACAATAATTTTAAGTCCCTCAATTTCATAGATAACCAAATCATGGAGAGGGTAGGACCCTTGACCAAGATAACCCAAAACAGGAAGCGGCAGGTTAAGGAGTTGAACCAACATGTTCTAAATCAAAGCTCAGTTAGCATCAGCACATTGCACCTGCCAGTAGCATCTTCCCGAATCCCCTAAAATAAACTTCTGGGAGTCCTGCCTTAAGCCTTCTTAAATTACTTTTCTTCATGTTTTATTAAATGTCTAATAATACTAAAGGTTTTTCCATTTTACCTAGCATTATTTGTTTAAAATGAGCTTTTTTTATAATCCAAACAGTTTTTTT
>PVKU01009039.1:0-66348 GCA_004027475.1 Anoura caudifer | reverse complement strand
AAGACAGTGGATCATGTACTTGTTTAGAGCCCAGTGCAGAAAAGGTCTAAGATAGAAAAGGTGAGGAGTTGAATGTGAGTGTAATCCTAGAGGGGGTAAAGGAGACAGAAACACGGAACTTAGTTACAAAGTTGGCCTTAAAGAGAAGTAGAAGCACATATTCTAAAACAGTGACTATGAAAGTATCTGCCCATTATAACAAAGACCTTTTTATTGTTTAACAGTAACAAAGATTTAAACTAGTCAGTGACTTTGCTTTTTTGACATTTTTAATGCAAATGTTTAAACTGCCTTTAAAGTTTGAAAACAAGCAACACTGGAAATGGTCATGCCTGCTGTGCTTGGGGAAGATTAAATAAAACAAGGCGTCAGATAAGTTTCAGTATCCATGAATTCACATTGTATTTTTCTGAAGTAAATAAATGCCTTAACCCTTAATAATCAGTGGTTTCAAACTGTGGGCTTCTTAAAGAGGATCCAAGAGGTACATTTACCTCAAGAAAAGGGACCATAGTGTGCAAATACAGGGCATCTAAATTTACCCAAGACCTTCAGAAACTGCCAATTTCAAAGTGGAAAAAGATACTGTAGCTAAATGCATATGAGTTAGATATCAAAAAGACAAACTCCAGATTTGGAAAGAGATCATATCTTCTTAAAATGCGGACAGCAACAAAAATCTCATGGTAGATATTCACCAACCATTATAGGACCAGACATGAATCTGAGACTAGAATCTGAGACTAGAATCTGAGACTAGAATCTCAGTTCAAGTTCATCCTCTTCCTTTTATTACCCAAATAATAGCCAATTGATATGCCTATCTTGAAAGAATTTACCAAACCAGTTTCAGTGGAAGTCCCTGTTGAGTGAAAGGTTAAATGGTATGGAACCTGGCAGGGGTGAGTTCTACGGTACAATTTATTCAAGCTTGTGTGAAACCACCATATAATTCAAAGTCCATTTTCTGGACAATGTTAAGCCTATTTTACTTCAAAATATATTATTAAATCCGATTAGCAAGCAGAGTTTTAGTAAGATCACCTTAAATCATATTTCTATTTCATAAAACCATATAAACTGCAATTCTAGTAGTTTTACTTAACAATTACATATCAGTTTTTCAATTAATTATTTTTAAGAAGTGTTGATTCATTTTCTTGAATCTAAATCTAACTAAACAGTTAAATTATCTATTTTTAAAAAATTACTTGCTCAATCCACCTTTCTAAGAATGTCCCATTTTTTTAAGTACTACATTCTTGAATAAATGTTTAACATTCTTAAGAACTTATTTTTAAAATTTTTATTTATCTTTAGAGAGAGGGGAAGGAAAAAGAGAGGGAGAGAAACATCAATGTGTGAGATACAGTGATTGGCTGCCTCTCACATGCCCCCACTGGGGACCTGGCCTGCAACCCAGGCATGTGCCCTGACTGGGAATCAAACTGGGGACCTTTCAGTTCACAGACCGGCACTCAGTCCACTGAGCTGCACCAGCCAGGATGACATTCTTAAGAATTTAAAGTAACTTATACAAGAATTATTAGTGGTTTGAAATGTTTAAATGGCATAATTTAATTACAATGTGACATTAATTTAAATGTCAAGAAAAGTGAAATTTTGCTCAAATAATTGTAAAGGAAAGTAGCTTAATTTTTAAGATACATGCACTAACAGCCTGGCCGGTGTAGCTCAGTGGACTGAGCACAGGCTGTGAACCAAAAATTTGCTGGTTCGATTCCCAGTCAGGGCACATGCCTGGGTTGCCGGCCGAGTCTTTAGTGGGGACCACCTGAGCGGCAATCACACATTGATGTTTCTCTCCCTCTTTCTCCCTCCTTCCCCTCTCTCTAAAATAAGTAAAGTCTTTAAAAAAAAAAAAAAAGATACATGCACTAACAGATAAAGCAATCAATTGTCTGTTTCTTGTCATAAATAAAAAATATTGTTCTAATCTATTTTCTGAATATTTTTCAACACACACATTCATTGAATCTGCTTTCCTAGATGCTAGGTGATTTTTTTTCCCAATTTCCATTGAAGTCAAGTACACGCAAGCCATGCCATCTCTCATCCATCCTTATATCAGATAGTGACCTCTTTCCTAAAAATGGTATCCAGTCTCTGAATTCCTGCCAGTCTGGGGTGAATTCCTATTTATTTCCCCCATCTGTGTTCTGCCTACAAGCATGTATACTG
Organism: Anoura caudifer; assembly: GCA_004027475.1. Taxonomy (NCBI): domain Eukaryota; kingdom Metazoa; phylum Chordata; class Mammalia; order Chiroptera; family Phyllostomidae; genus Anoura; species Anoura caudifer. The sequence goes on along the minus strand of PVKU01009039.1, from coordinate 64,146 downwards.
TAACATCTACAAGTTCCATGGTGCCCAGCAAGTCCAGCCCTGCCCCAATGGCTGTGACTGGTCCTGGCAGTTCCCACTGCTCTGGTACCCTACACTGCCAACCAAACCCATGACTGGTGAGTGTTCTTTCCCATGCATCTCATATAGTGAGGTTTTTCATAATTACTGAAGTGACACCAAATGCTAAAGAATTATAAAAGTAACTACATTAGGACATTAATGATTGTAAAGAAATAAGCACATAGAAAACTAAGCTTTTGGTTGTAGGCAAATACAGTAGGATTAAGACAAGAGTTTGAGGGCAGCACAGGAATGTACAAACTATTATCTAAAGCAAAGTCTTCGAGAATTATTGTAGATAGCACTTTAAAAGGTATCAGTGTGAGCATGGTTTCGCAGTAAAACTAAACCAAAATTTACTCGAATGAGTAGTTGTCAAGATTTTCTATCAAATAGCAAAAGGTGATAATTATTTCTAATGGAGAAAAATATTAAAATGTCAAGGTTTTTACACCACTGTGTATGTAATATGATATAATTTTATCTTATTATTTCAGGGCACATCTCCTGAAAATTTGCAGCAATTGTCAAATAGAGAAAATCAGAAAGTTTTCTGGCTCACATATATGTTGCTCCCTATATAAAATCTTGTGTTTCACGTATTCTTTTTCAGAAAATAGCTGTCTATGCTATAAAGCAGGGGTGTCAAACTCATTTTCACCAGGGGCCACATCAGCCTCACGGTTGCCTTCAAAGGGCCGGATGTAATTTTAGGACTGTATAAATGTAACTACTCCTTAACAATTAAGTGAGAGCTCAGCGCTGCCTCTGGGTAGAAACCAGCTGCTGGGCCAGATGAAGCAAGGTGGAGGGCCAGATTCGGCCCTCAGGCCTTGCATTTGCCACCTGTGCTATAAAGGTTGATAGGGAGATTTTGTTTCTCTGGAACTGAAATTCGAGGATGTCATATGGTAGATAAAACATGCATCTCAGAGTCTATGTCATATGGTCAGAATCAATTGAATCTCTGTTGAATCTGTGTGGGAAACAAGTGAGCTCATGCCAAATTCTAATTTTATAGAATTTATATTATACTATCAGGATATAAACCAAAAAGGGGCAAAATCCTGCATAAATGGCAAGTTTAGAAGTGTTGACCTGTCAGCAAGCTATAAAAGTCAAGCTCTTGATGGTTATTTTAATGCTTTTTAGCTCATTTTGAGAAAGTAAATCTTGTTCCACACTGTGCCTCTAATGCATGGAACATCAAGAGCATAAAACATCATTTTATTGATTTCTCAATTAATGTTTTATTGTTATATTTTTACATAGTTTACTAAATGCCATAGACTGGAATTTTTAAGGTGCAAGGCATATATCGCAATTTCATGCCTTTATTTTTTTGTTTCTTCTTAGTACTTGGGTAAGCTGATTTAATATGGACTGCATAGGATACGGCTCTGGTCATGACCTATAAGGGAAACATAGGTATGAAAGCAATATTTGGAAAAAGAGAAGAGAAAAAGTGTAAAAATACTTTGTCCTCTATAAGGAGTAGCAAAAGCAAAACAATCAGGAACTCCAGTGGTTGAAAAAGAATAGCATAATATAGAGCTGAAAATGTAGAGCTGACCATCATGGGGAGCTTAAACGTTTAGCATGTTAATGTAAAGGTATGGAGTGTTTTACAGCGCCTCACCCTGGACTGCTTGTGCGTATCCATGTGCAGCCCACAGCAAAGGCATAGTGATGCTTTACGCCTCTTCAGCTGGCAAGCCGAGAACTGGGACCTATCCTCGTCATGGATCCTATCCTCATCATGGATTTTTCCTGATAACTTTAGTCTTTGAACTTAATGGACTTCTTATAGCTGTCCTGTCTCATGACATAAATAACAGTTTATGCTGTCTTATAGTTTTCCAAGGCTCTTTTTAAACTGCCTTATTTGCGAAGTACTTATCTTGAAGAATCAAAATAGAAAAAAGAAACTTTAAAAATTAATTCAGAGCTTATAATGCTGGAGAAGAGGCTGATGTAACATCTCTTCATATGCCCTTCTTTGTGTCTGAACAAATGCCATTGGCTTGCAGTCTGCAGATTTAAAAAAAAAAAAAAAAAGTTCCAGATTATTACTGTTTTTAAAAAAGTAATTTTTCGTGGGCCACTAAGAAATTGACAAATACTATCTTTCATTTTCCTGCTGTGTTTAAGATGGGTATACAATGTATTCATTAAGAGAAAATTATCATAATAATCATAACCATGATCATAAATGACCGTCTTTGTAAGTGATTTACTATTAACCAAAATATTATCTACATGCTTGCATTTGTTGTTCCTGGCAAGTGGATATTACATTAAGCACAAAGCCCAGCCTTTTCTCTGGAGGTTGAATTTTTTCTTATATAAATGCCCAAGTAGTACATCTATGTTTCAGGATGTTCTGGTAAGAGGGCACTCTTGTTTCTCTCTCACAAATTAATTTGATCCTTTTAATATTTTCCTTTGTGTGCTGTGTTTAATTCTTCTACTATTGACTTTGAAAGCATTTATTGCCTTATTAATATTTTAACTCTATGTTAGTTTGTACACTATTTAAAGGACTGTTGGTACTTAACAAATATATATTGTATTAAATTTAACTGAACAGTAGTATTTTCTTCCAGGGTAAGAGTTAGGATATTTTAGTGAGAAAAGTTTTCCTGTTAGTTTTCTCTTCAGAGGAGAGGGACTCCACTGGTAAATGTAATGAGTATTAAATTGCCCAAATCAGCTGAGAAAATATATCTAAAATGAATTATTTTGTGCTGGAGAAGATTCTCTAAATAAATAAGAAATCTGGTATGTTTTTTTTTTTCCTCTACAAATAACCACATGATATGAACAAAGGACCTCTCACAAACTGTTTCAATAGATCAAAAGCCTAATGCTTTGAAGGTCTTCGGCCAGTAAAGCATTTTTGCAACATAGGCATCCTTCTCAGAATAATGAAGTATTGCTTTCAAGTGTGTTAACAAGGTCAACTGGCACTTAGAGTGTGCTAAGTCAAATCATTCTTATCAACGTTCTTTGCTAACTCCAGAATTTAATTTTCATTCAATTTAAAAAGTTTAATCACATCAACTTTAAATTTTAACTCTTCCTCAAGAAAAGCTGTTTTTGATCATGACCTTTCTAACTTAAATTGCTTAGATTTATACTGTGAGATACATCAATGGTTATGCTAGGGAATTATGTGTTCATACACACACACTCTAAAGGTGGCAAAAATATGAAATAAAATCATGTTGCCCCAACCAGTGTTGCTGAGTTGGTTGGGCATTATCCCACAAAGCAAAAGTTTGCTAATTCGATTCCTATTTGGGGTACATGCATGAGTTTTAGGTTCGGTTTCTGGTTGGGACCCAATGAGGGGCAGCTGATGGATGTTTCTCTCTCACATCAATGTTTCTTTCCCCCTCTTTCTCCCTCCCATTTCCTATCTCTAAAAATAAGAAAATAAAACTTAAAAAAAATAACATTATATATATAACAGTGATTAAGTATGCATTTTAATGGTGTTTATATAATCACTTACCTATGTGATTTCTTACATATGTATCATCTAGATAGATTCATAGCACTTTTTAACACAAGTGAAAAATAGTTATCCTAGAGTATGAACCTGCCATCAAGGAAGTAAGATAAATTTCAATACACACAAACATGTTTCAGCAAATGATGTAATATACACCGTGCAATGGAAGGCCACATCTTACCAAGGTATGTCTTAATCACATTAATCACTATTTCAAAGTTAACGATACATCAAAAAATGTCTAACTTCTAAGTAACCCAGTCTCATACCAAAAAAATTATGAAAGTAAATATTTATAAAATGTATCCTAAGGTAAGATCCTGGGAACTCGTGTAAAAATGACTTGAAATTTGCTTTATTGTAATGCTTTAGCTTTTCGAGATCTCTGTGCCATTGGTCTAATGACCTGTTCATTAATACAAATACTGCTTCTATTGTATTCATAGTTCCCTGTCCTAGACTCAGATTGTTGTATTTCAGTTGGGGTTATTCCACATAAAAATATTCTTTCAGAGACTGAAGCATCAGGAACAATACAGGATGCCTATTTTTACCACTTGGGTGTACTAGAAGTCTTAAAAAAATAGGCAAAAAAAAAAGGAATAAAAGGCATCTAAATAGTAAAGAAGGGGGGTACCATTATCTTCATTAGCAGAAGACATGACTTTATATGTGGAATACCCTGTACATTCCACATACATACACACACCCCCAAAAATTGTTAGAGTAAATTAATTCACAATTGCAAGATACAAAATTAATAAAGAGAAATCTGTGATGTTTCCATGTACTAATTATGAATGACCTAAAAAAGGATATTAAGAAAATAAAATACTTAGGTAGAAATTTAACCAAGGATTTGAGACACTTGTACAATGAAAACTACAAACTGTCACTGAAAGTAATTAAAGAAGACAAAAGTAAATTGAAAGACATCAGTGTAAATTGATTAAAAAGCATAATGTTAAGTCAATATTACCTGAAAGTAGGATTCAAAATGTAATCTCTATCAAAATCCCAGTGGTATATTTTATAGAAATAGAAAAATTCACCCTAAAATTCATATGAAATCTCAAAGGAATCCAAATACCCAAAACAATTTGGAAAAAAACAAATTGGAGGTTTCCCACTCCCTGGTTTCAAAACTTGTTACAAAGCAATAGTAATCAGAACAGTGCAGTACTGGCAAAATGGGAAGCCTATAGATGAATGAAATAGAATAGAAAGTCCAGAAATAAAACTAAATATTTATGTTCAAATGATTTTGGACAAGAGTCCCAAGAACATTCAATGATGAAACTACAGTCCTTTCAACAAATGGAGTTGGAAAAATGGATATCCCCATGCAAAATAGAATAATGTTGGACCCTTATGCCATATACAAATATTGGCCCAAATTGATCAAAGATCTAAACATAACAGCTAAAACTATAAAGTTATTAGAAGGAAACATAGGGTGAATCTTCATGACAATGGATTTGGCAATGACTTCTTATACGTGATACTAAAATCACAAGGAACAAATGAAAAACTTCTGTGAATCAAAAGAATCAGTCTATCAACAGAGTGAATCTATCCTGCCTAACCCATAGAATAAGAGAAAATATTTGCAAATAATTTGTGATAAGGAGTTAATAGCCAAAATATGTAAAGAACTCCTACTACTAAAAAATATTGTTTAAAAAAATGGCAAAAGTGACAGTGACCACAGGGAAGAGGGGAGGAAAATAAGGAGAGAAAAAGGGGAAGGGGCAAGCCCAGGAACAGGAATAGAGGACTCATAGGCACGGACTGTAGGGGGATTGACTGTGTGGGATGGAGAGGGGATGGGGCACGAGAGAGCAATGGGGAAAAAGGCGGGACAACTGTAACTGAACAACAATAAAAAATTTAAAAAATAGACTACAAAAGAATGTCAAAAGACTTGGATATTTTCATGAATTCTTTTCTCCTTGCTTTGCATTGTTAAGTGGTTTCATAACTTTGTTCATTGTGACTTGCTTGTATATACTTTCTATTTGCTCACAAATTTTTTCTCTGATAAGTGTGCTTTGTTGGTCTTTTCCTGAGTCTTTGCTCAAATTACCTGATATCACCTTTGTGTAAAAATGTTTTTTGATATGTGATCTTTGAGGAAAGTGAGTTTCTATTAATACATCTGGCAGACATTAACTGGTTTGTACTACACACTACTCTCCCTATGAAACATACACGTGTTGGTGTGTGTAGATATGTGTACAAGGTCTTTCCAGAAATAGTCCCGCCATTGTTAATATAATGAGAATGGTCTGTGCAACATCAATGTACCTGGCAGCCAAGGAGAGTGGACTGGTACGGTCATGTGTGAACAATTACTATACCAGTCAGTGGGGGTGGTGGATGCCGTTGAGTGAGCATGTGTACTGTGTGGCCATCTCATTCAAAATGACTGAGTGAGTAGAGCAATGAATCTGCATCAGATTTTGTGTTAAACTTGAACATTCCTCCATGGAAACTATTCAGATGATTCAGAAGGCTGCAGCTATGGGCAACTGGTGGATGGCAGCTCCATCACCACAACGCTCACCCACTCATGCATCATGTCTTGTACAGAGTGTTTTGGCAAAACATCAATTCACCCAGGTGACTCAGCCCTGCTACCGACCAGATTTGGTGCCCTGTGACTTGTGGCTTTTCTCAAAACTAAAATCACCTTTGAGAGGGAAGAGATTTGAGACTGAGGAAAATATGACAGCGTAGCTGATGGTGACTGGGAGAACTGTGTGAGGTCCCAAGGTGCCTACTTTGAAGGCGACTGAGGCGTCATTGTCCTATGTATGATGTATCTTCTTCAATAAATGTCTCTATTTTTCATAGTGCATGGCTTGATACTTTCTGGACAGCCCTCCTATGCCAGGTGGCCATTTTAATCCTCATTTCTTCTATCTAAAGGAGATTAGTATTTGCAGCATTGCTTACTGTTTAACCTACCAACTAAAATAGATTTTCCTGATGTGCTGCCTTCCAAAAAGATTGTGTGTTTGTGTTTGTTCATTCAGAACCATCTCTCCTATTACTCATTGGCAGATACCCAGTAGAGTCCAGGCCAGTGTTCACCACCAGTCTGTGCACACTGCGCTTGTTCTGGCCCTCAGGACGTACCATTTACTGTGGGGGATTGTGTCCTGCCATCTGTGTCTGAAATCAACCGCAATCTTTTCTTCACACTTTCCATACTCATTTGATTTTCCCTGTATCTGGCAGCCTATAAATATTTTGGTTTAGGACTACAGGTGTGGTTTGTTCCAAGATGAGGTTTTTATTTCTATTTCTTATTTTCCTGTTTGTTTGAAGATTATTTCTGAGAAAATAAAGTGGCAAAGACTACTAATTCTGCTATGTTAATAATTAAAAATGGAAGATAAGCATTCTTGATAAAGAGCTATTTAAGAATATTATTATTTTTTAAGATTTTATTTATTTATTTTTAGAGAGAAGGGAAGAGAGGGAGAAAGAGAGGGAGAGAAACATCCATGTGTGACTGCCTCTCATGCTCCCCCAACTGGGGACCTGGCCTGCAACCCAGGCATGTGTCCTGCCTGGGAATTGAAGGCAACTCTTTGGTTCACAGGCTGGCACTCAATCCACTGAACCACCTGAGCCAGTGCTTAAAATATTATTGAAAAGTATATTTATTGCTCCACATCAAATTTTAGAAAATGACAATTATATCCCAAATTATGCCTATTTCATTTTCCATAGTAATTACTCTTTATATTCTGTTCAAGTTGTAATTCTTGATGAATTCTTGGTATTGCCAAATCATACCATCATAGATTTCTTGAGCCCCAGAAACATAGAGTACCTTAAAATGTTATTCAAGCCACAGTTGGAAAACTTTTATAAAACTTTCTGATTTTAATCAGAAAAATTGAAGAATTATTTGTTTTGAATCATACTGACACATACATTTGCCTACCACACATTATTTTTAAAGCTTGTTCATCCTTCACATGCATAAAATACTTAGGAAATCAAGCCAAACAATGTTGGTTTCAGCTTAATGCAAAAATTTTAGGATCTCATTAATAACAGCTTAATGGACAGCTGATCATCAACTGTTTTGTGGCTTAATAGAGGGAGAAATTTAATATATAAAAGTACTCATCACTTCAACCAGTGAGCATTGTACATTCATTTAATATGTCCCATGAGATGATATGAGTACTTGTGAAATTCTGAACTAGCAACAGATGCCACCAATTTCTGCCTGAATGGTCACATCTGACCCTTCCAAGCATGAGTAGATTGTGTTTTACTTGGTTCATTAAATATACCATCACACTTTTACATTTCAGAATCATTTATCCATTTACTAATAACCCATTGAAGATATACCAGTTCTACTAATTGTTAAGAGGATTATGGAAATCACATATTCCAATTTTTTATCCACTGCAGAAATACTGAATCCCATGTGTTGACTTCAGCTTTTGTTTGAACCTGGATAGAAATGCTGAATTTACTTTATCACTAAGACAATTACTTATGATTTTAAAAATCAATGTGTATATTCAGTTCTTCATTATAAAAGTCTAAAACACCTTTCCTGTAACATCTACTTTTTTTACTCTGTTAATCCATGCAGAATAGATCTATTCCCCCTTACATATGTTAGAACCTCACATTTGAAGATGATTCCCATAATTTCATAATGCTTTTTTCTTTATTTGTTTGCTTGTTTACATAGTAGATAATCTCAGTTCTTTCAACTATTCTTCATGACACAATATTCAAACCAGCTTCCCCCCTGATAACTTTTTCATTACACTTTTGTCAGTTCTTAAAATATGGCTACCAAAACATATCACAATGTCCACCATATACCAAACAGCAAATGTCTCCTTCATCTGACCTGTACTAAAAGGACTAAAATGGTAATAATTTTGTTAAATTCTCTAATCATGAAGAATCAGATGATTCACATTGAGTGAAAATAAACTCAATATTGTTTACATGTATTTCTAAAAGATATCTTCCTCATCTCCTTTTTGTACAATTTTTATTTGGGATCTATGCTTGTCTTATATTTGACTGCCACTCTTAAAACTTAGCTTTGCTAGGCCATAATTGTAACCCATTAAGGCCACTTCATTATACAATACAATATATTAGCATGTCACTGGTTCTAACAATCTCAGCGTATAAGAAGCATGGAGAAACAAGAGTCCTGTGCTCAAACCTTGGGCCTTAATGTAAAAGCTGTTGACTCTTCCCTTAGACTAACTGATTGACTTGAAGGAAGCAAGTTATCTATTCTGAAAGTCTCTGGTTAACAAAGCTATCATTTAGAATGGGAGGGCAGGCACTCTCCCCTTGAGAGAGTAGCCGTGCTGTCCCTTACGCTCCACAGGATTTGGTAGTCCAGGTGAATTTGTCTCATATCTCATCCATAACGCCGCAGACACCGCAGGTGGGTATCCTCATCAGCTGGCACCCAGAACAGGGACCCAGAGGCCATGAGCCATCGTTGCGGACAACACACCAACTTGGTGGGAGTACGTGTGCATCAGCCCAGAATGACCTTTGGAACTGCCGGTGAAGAGGGTGAAGCCCTATCCCAGAAAAGGCTTCCCTGGCCATGACCAACCTCCACCCTTTGGACTCTCCCGATCCAGATTTCCCCAATCTGTGTGTCATCCCCCTGAAGCAGAATTCCAGCCAGCGTGCTTGGAGTGATACTCAACATCACCTAAGAGGGGCTTTTTCTACCAACTTAAAGGGACAAATTGATAACTTGCAGCTAGAGCTACATCAGCAGCTGCAGGATATTCGATGCTTAACCAAGCAGGAGGTTTTTCAGACCCTCCGTGACAATTTCAGCGGGCTGAAACCCTCAAAATTGCTTTGATGGGCTAAATCTGGGAATGTGGGTCTTTAGAGCCACTGATTCTTTACTGATTCTGATAATGCTTTGTGTACTTAAATGCATTTGCAAATTATTTTCCCAGGGTCGTGTGAGAGACCAGCAAGTGGCAAGCTTTGTGGGATCTATAGCGGTCCTAACTAAAAACAAGGGAGGAAATGTAGGGAACTGCTTCACGGGACATGGAAACATGAAGGAAATTTGTGCTCAGCACCCACGTGGAAAACCAGAGTGGGGCGGGTCAGCACACAGGACCACACCTGTGAAGAAGTTCTCCCTTGGGGAATCAGGCCTGCATTATACTTCTTCTGCTTTGTGACTTGCTCTTGGTAAAACTCTCTCACCCTGAGTTTAGGCAGCAAACCCTTGCTGCATATCTTTAAAGTAACTTCCTGAAGTCTGAAATGTAACCAGACCTGTTACTCTTGTCATTCCCTTGCATTTGCAACATTTTTTTAATGAACTGAATTTGTGAGTTTGGGTCATGGCAGCCCTCAGGTACCTCCTTGTTTTAATCCTTATTTGTGCTTTATGATATATATAGAGGTTATTTCTTAAGATTGCATTCGGGAACAGAAAACAGTAGGTTTTACAGGCTTAACAACCACAATTGATTTAAAAAAACAAAAAAGGGGGAGATGTCAGGAACTGCCCTGACTGGTTTCAGGAGCTGTAACCCCCCCACCCCCTGCCATGGCTAAGGCTGAGTAAGTGACCTTTGGACCCTAAGCCACTAAGGAGACAAAGCTTATCTCCCTGGTAGGAGCACCGCTTCTGCTTCATCCATTACTGGCCCCCAATGCTTGATCAGTTAGCCAATGACAGATAAGATTCCCCAAGGGGGGAACGACCCAAGACAGGCATGATCATGTGGAGGCCCCAAGGAAGGACATGGGGGGCTACAGAGAAAGGGGGTGATGGACCCTCAGCTTTGATGTAGCCTGAGTCCTCATTCTGTCTTGAAGAAGTCTCCTGGTCTCTTGGCTGACTTATTTCCCCTGCCTGACTTAAGCCTGAGACAATGCCTTAAGCCTGAAACAATGCTGGCGGTGGGTGTAGCCCTGTGTTGGAAAGGGTGGGTCCCCTAGGGCGATCAGGCCTAAGAAAGAATATGTAAAATCCTGTGAAACCTACTTTGTTTAGAATGCTTTCAATTAAGTGAAAGAGTCCAAGCAAGAAGTAAGTTTGTTCCTCAAAGTTTTCTGGCCATTTATCTATCTGACCCTGACTCAAAATAGGCCCTCAGAGTTCTTTGTATGCTGTCTATTGTTTGATCCTTATTGCCTGACAATGATTAATGAATTTTACTTGCATTCCTGTGCAAACTGAAACCCAATAAAAACCAGTCAAGGCAAGGGTTGGTGGGCTGTCCCCTTGAGAGAGTAGCCATGCTGTCCCTTTTCCTCCAGAGGGGGGAAAAAAAAAAGAATGGGAGGACAGATAAAGTGCTGCCCAGATAAGATCAAGATAAAGGAGTTCAATTTCACCAAGCCCTTAATATATGAAATGTTAAAGGGGCTTATGTAAGAAAAAGATCAAAACTATGAACAGTAAAATGACAACAAACTCACAATTATCAACAACTAAACCTAAAAAAAACCAAAACCCAAAAACAAACTAGGCAAACAACAACAACAAGAACAGAATCACATGGAGGGTTATCAGTGAGGAGGGGAAAGAATGGGGGGAAATGTATAGGGAATAAGAAGCATAATTGGTAGGTAGAAAATAGACAGGAGTAGGTTAAGAATAGTATAGGAAATGGAGAAGCCAAAGAACTTATATGTACCACCCATGGGTATGAACTAAACTGGTGAGATGCTGGAGGGAATGGGGGTCCTGGGTGAAGGGGGATAAAGAGGAAAAAAATGGAACAACTGTAATAGCATAATCAATAAAATATACTTAAAAATAAAAACATAAAATGAAGCTGTTGATAGTTATACTTCCTAACATTGGTTTTGAAACCAGAAAAGCCGATGTTCATGCTGCCTGTCACCTACTAGAACCAATAAGCAGAGACAGGGATTGAATCTTTATGAGTGCTTTTATTCAGGTGGTTGACGATCTGGGAAGATGGTATGTTGGTACCTTAATAGACCATCTTCAATTCCATTTTAAAATGGCCCTTTTTATAAGAACAAAGTATAGGTGAGGGGTTTGGAATTCAGGGGAAAGCTAATTGGATTTAAAAAACTGCAGTATTCTTGCCTTGGGCAGTGGTCTTTAGCTGTGCCCAGGCTGGGGTCTTTATCTGTGTCCTGGGTGGTGTTCCTCTCACCCAAGAGTACAGTGGCTCAGATACCATCTTGAATTGCTTACAGTCCTCCTGAAGCACAAAGGTGGAACTGCTTATAGTCTCCTGGAGTCAAGGTGGGTCATACCTGAAGTTCCTGTAACAATAGCTTTTTGTATGCATTGATTACTAAGCTTACTAGCTATTACCTGAACCTAAAACATTTCCAACATTTGAGTCCCCTGTGGCACACCCTTTTGCATGGCGAGGGCCCAGCTCCCACTTGGAGATGCACAGGACCCACGCCTGCAGATAGGTTCTCTCGTGGGTAATCAGATTTGCAATATACCTAGGCTGTTTTGAGCTTTGCTGTTTGCTAAAACTCCTTCACCCTGAAAATGCTTACTGTAAGTTCCTAAAATCCATGCTGAGCCTTGCAGGGACCAGTGTGACTGGCTCAACCACTTTTGCCTTTTCATTTGCTAATGTCCTTCTTCTGTGATGTAATGAGGGGCATTGGCTCCTTTGTTGTAACCTGGGCATAGTGAGTGAGGACCATCTTGTAATGTGAGGAGATATAGAATAAAGGCCTGTCATGGTGGAGGCTGCGGCTTTTGCTCCCCTCGAGAGAAAAGCCATGTTGTCATCCTTATTCCTCCAGTAGACTCGGTAGTCCGTGTGTATGTTTTATTTCATCCATAATGATGTGGACACTGCTAGCCGGTGTCCACATCAGTCCCCCAACAGTTTGAGAATTAAATGAAATAATACAAAGTACCTGGCATACAGTAACTTTATCATAAATGCTATTTAAAAAGTATAAAATATTTTATTGTGGAAAATTTAATGTAATGGTGTATTATTTGCTAATTCATACTAGCTCATAAGAGCTACCTTCTCAATTCCCTGTTCTCAGTTCCCTGTTCAGTGAGGTCCTTTTGGTAGTTGGTAGTTTAGTAGATTGAAAGTATATAATCTGGCTTTGGGAAAGTATTTACAACAATAATTGCCAAATGTTCTACACATTAAGACCTTTCTTTTCTCTCTTTCCTTTATCTCTCATTTCTCCCTTTCTTTCTTTATTTTTCCTTTTTTTTTTCAGTATTTTATTTATTTTTGTTTGTTTTTTGAATAAACCGCTGCTTGAGTTCAGTTGATGTCTTTAAGGAAACTCTACAATAATAGCTTTTGCTATATATAACGCTCACAGTGTCTCAGTAGGTGCACTCATCCGTCAGTCAGCATTGTTTGGCCTATAGTTCAGTTCAGCGTACTACAAATTATCTTAGCCATACCATCATCCAAGATACACATACACTTCTTCACAAAGAAGATCTGGAGAAATTTGCCATATGCTTTGCTGAAAGCTACATATATTGTGCCTCTAGTGTGGTATATCTTACTTCTCTTACTGGAATTACTACCTAAAGAAAAAAACTTGTTTGTTATGGATATTACTTTAAAAGCCTATGTTAACACCAAGTATTTAATACTTTAAAAAACCTTAAAATACTTTCAAAAACTAGCAGTGGGAGCAATGATGATGATAATGGTAGTAGTGCTGTCAATGGTAGTGACTACTTGCAGTCATGACTTAAATTCATTGAATGTTTTATTGAGTACAAGGCATTGTTCTAGGCAGCTTAACTATTAATCCTTTCTACAAAACTAAGATTTATGTGCTATTATTTTACCTGTTTTACAGATGAAAAAACTTGGGCACAGGAGTTAAATTTGCTCCAGGGCATGTAATGTTGGGAGTAGCCTGAGGGCAGGTGTTCTCTCTCCAGTGCCTACTTCTTAAGTTTGTTCTTGTGTTTGTTTTTATGTGAAACCACACACATTTCAAATTCCATTGGGATATTCTGTAATAGATTGTACATTGACAGCCCTGTCATGATTTCAGTTTTGAGAATTTATTTTTTTGCATTCATTTTATAAGAAGAAGCAATATTTTTCTACTTCCAATTGTCAAACACTGTGCTTTTTGTGTGTGACTTTTTAAGAGTGCCCAGCAATAGTTTAACTCTCGGGAGGGTATATTCTGTCTGGGATATAATTCCTCTGAATCTGAAGTCAGTTTGGAACCTTCCTACTGTTTGCTTACTTCTCAGGAGATTAATCTACTTTCCTATAATGCAGCTTACATGCCACTCAATGCTGAGATCCTTTACTAAATTAATATATATTAAATTTTTTATGATAATTTTTTATTACCAGTGTCTGATATTTTCTAATTTACAGAGACGTTTTTCTCAACTTTGTTAACAATTTAGGTTGACAGGTTTATATGCTGTTTACTGTACATTAGAAAGTAATTTGCTATCCAGGGTAACTTTAAAAATATGTATTTTTGTTTTACCATAATAATAATTCTAGTAATATTTAGAAGTTTAACATTAATATAATTTCCATATGCCATCTATTAAAATTGTATTATATTGATTAGGAAATAATTATCCATACCTATCATTTGGTCAAGTGTTCTGTATTCCATTCTCCAAAATACCTTATTCCTGTATTCTTTTTTCTTCATTCTAACCTAAGTAGTTCCACCATACATTAGATTGATGTATGAAACACAGGGCTGACATTTCTGTTATACGTAGACTTCATTTGAGCTTTTCTGATTGGTGAGTTTTTATAGGAATATTATGTCCTTCACTTCAGGCAATTTGACCCATGGATCTGTCTCACTAAGTCACAATGGTAAGTGGAGGATTATACTTGCCTCATTAAGAAACAAAAAACAACTTCCTTTCTTTTTACTGTAATGCTGCTGCACAGTGGACACTTGTCTATAAGTACTTTCCCAGATCTTTTCTTCTATAATATATTCTTTTTGATCATTGGACTACTGTTTCTCTTTAAATATTATATTTCTATTCTGAGTGTTCTATTTTACAGTTGGATATAGGCAATTTTCTCTCATCTCCAAATTTAAATTTGACAGAAACATTTCAACATCAAGTGTGGGTGAGATGCAACCATTTAATGAGTTGAAAATATGTGTATATTGACATGAAGATACATTTACTATATATGGTTACATGAGAAAAACAGATCTTTAATAAGTATGCTTTAGCTTTTAGAATACATTGGAAAAAAAGGAGAAAAAACCTACTTCAAGAAAGATAGATGGCAGAAAGAAAGGCAGGGGAGATGTCCCGTTATTCTAAGGAAACATGTGGACTAGGAATGTCATCTGAAAGCCCGGGTAGCTCAGCGATTGTAAGGCCCAGTCTCTTTACTGACTCTTCACTTTAGTTTGTCTCCCTGCCGCAGTCTCCACTCGCCCCTATGGGCTGTCTCTACTTCCTCATACATCCTACTCCCTGGTATCTGGCTTCACATGGCCTTGAACAGCTGCATTAGTTTTTTCTCTGGCACTTTTCCTACATCATAATCTTTCTGCTTCCAGTCGCTCAGCTACGGACAGGTTCTTAGTCTCCCAAATCCAAAGTCTGAAGGAAGAATCTGGTTAATCCATGTCACTTTGCATCTTTTACTAAAAGAGGTCACAGGCAATCTATAGATTGACTCTCCTTGATTCACATTCCCAACCCTTAGTCAAATCGGCTGTGGTGTAGGGGACACTCAGTTATATGGTGAAGAATATGTATATTTAGGCATGATGGGAGCAGGCAGATGATGATTCCCTTCGAAGATGGCATGAGACAGGTTGGCATTGATTAACTCTCCTTTGCTCTGTCCATAGCACACAATACCCAGCTCACAAAAAGAATCCCATATACGTCCCTGCTCAACAGGATCTGCCTATCACTGAAATGCCCTCTCTTTCCCAAAGAGAATAAGTCTAAAGTTAATGCTGTGATTTCTCCCATGGGGCCTGTGCAGCTAGCAGCAACTTTTGACTGCTGAAAGCATCTCTTATAAGCTGGTCAAGAAATTTCTGAGCATCTAAAATTTGATATAGATTTCAATAAAGATTTGAATCAGTCTTTAATGTATTAAGCTATATATCCCATAACCGTGTTCACTTGAGTGGGGATGCATACCTGCTGCTAAGGGACCTGGAGTATTAGATCTGCGAGTTTTGTGTTGCTTTAGGGACAACCCAGTCCTCAAACTCCATCTTTCTAATGATGGCAAATAATCCAGGATATTAACAAGGGTGGGATTCAGAGACCCAGTATCAGAGAACCTTAAAAAAAAAAAAAAAATTTGACTATTGCTCCTTGGCTTTCATATATTCAAGTCTTAGGCTGTGACTGAAAAATTTAGAGATACTTATGTTTATCAGGGATGGATTGGTTGCTGAGTTGGAGGGGAAGAGTGGGGTTTTCGTTGTGTTCCTCCTCCTTAGCACAACATGTATGTTAGGATAGAAAGATTTAAAAAAGGCTGGAGTGTTTTTTTTCTGGGGGAGATGTCTAACCCCTCCCATGAACCCCTTTAGCAAAATTCTATCCTTCAACATACCAGGAATACAATTTTATCCATTGCAACAGACGTGGAAATTTGTTTGAATCTAGTAATGTGCATAAACTTGGTTTTGGCCTAAGTTTAATAATTTCAGAATTTGCCTAGAAGCAGAAAATGTTTCTAGAAACAGAGTCAGAAGATATTTCTGCCTTTTCTTATCTGTGTCCAGCAGGCAACAGGGCCTGCAGTTAATCCCTTTCTCACCAGTGCATGCTTTGTGCTTCTGAAACTTCTCTAAAACATTAGCAGCAATCCTTCCGAGCCTTACACTCATGGATCCTTAGACTACAGGTAGACAGTATAATTGCTAATTATTGGCCCACATATATCAGCACAGGATTGAAAGGGGTCTCCCTTATTGTTCACTTTGCCACCTTGCAAAGACAGCAACTTTTTGTAAGTTTCATTTTGTTTGTTTGTTTGTTTGTTTGTTTTGGTTAAACTCCTTTGGCTGTAAGAAGAGAAGCCCACTCAAGTTGTCCCAAATATCAATGGCGTTATTATGGTAGCAGGTTTTAATTCCAATCTCTAAATTTAGGCCCATAAGAATGATAACTCTTTATTTTCTAAAAACAACCTAAATTTTGATTCTTTTTTTTACCTTTCACTTTGGAGAAAGTATAGCTTATAACCTGTTTGTAACATCAGTTCTCTGACTTTCTCAAGTCTGAGTCACTGACAGGGTCCTCTGTAGTATCAAGAGTTTGGAGAAAGGGAACCAATTGAACCCTCTGTTATCAGTCATCTGGTTACTATCGGGCCAGCTACAGTCACTGATGCTTAGATCCTCTCAGATCTTGTCTTTCTGCTGGTTGCAAAATGCTCTTGGGGCAGAAATTTTTTTTTTTTAAACCTATGGCCCTATCAAGACATACAATGTGTTTGCAACCTTTTTGGTGCTTGCTCCGTAAATTTTCTGGTGACACAACACATATGCTCCTCTAAGGATCCATACACCCCTCTTTTGGGGATTGAATTTTGTCCCTTCCCTTCAGTTCACACGTTGAAGTTCTAACATCCAGTATTTTGGTATGTGACTGTGAATTGGACCTTTAAATGGATAAAGACCATAATATATGGTCATATAGGTGGGCCGTATTCCAATATGGCCAATACCCTTATGAGAGGATATTAAGACAAGGACATACAGAGAAGACAGCATGAAGAAAGAGAGAAAACAGCCTTCTAACCATCTGCAAACCAAAAACCAAAACAATGTCTCTCTCTCTTTCTCTCTCTCTTCCCCCCACCCTTCTTTTCTTTTTCCCTCCCTGACTCCCTTCCTCCCATTCCTGTACAATCTGGGGTAATGGGAGAGGTATATTTATTTTACTTTAAAGAATACATATAAAAAAAACAAATTTTAAATTTTAAAAAATGTTTCTTTTTTATGAACAAGATGCTTTGTTCATGCCTATGAGTTCTTTCTCTTTTAGCTCTTCCAATAAATTCACTAAGTTCTCCTAATATATAATCTTGGGAAATAAAAAAAAAGTAAAAAACAAAATATACTTCTAAGCTATATCTTCCTTCTACCCTACTGAGACTCATACCTCTATTGAAGTAACATGCACAGAGCTGGACATTTGTTTGAATGGAAGTAAGGAAAATGGTAACACACAGAGAAAATAGCAGCATCTGAAAATATTTTTCCATCTACATTGGAGGGACACATGTAAATTAGAGCTGCAAACTCAAAAATACAGAAAAATTTACAGAAAGTAAAGCAACTCTTCAGATATCTTTTATAATTATCTATATTGATTTTTTTCTGTCTTTAGAGTCCACCTACTTTTCATTACTAATGGTACCATTTTCTTTTTAATAATTTTATTTTCTTATAACATGGTCGTTTCCTTGTCCCATATTGATTGCCATCTGGATTCCGTATGGATTTTGTGTAATGGTCCTAGTTGCTCTATTCTCATTGTCAAGTGCTGTAACCCCCGAATTTAGATTAGTTGTCTTTGGGTCAAATAACAATGACAAGGGGAATATGACAATGATACAGAACACAGCACACCATTCTGTCATACTACGGTGGCCAGGTAAAGCTGATGGCAAGGAGATGATCTGGAAAAATGCAGTGTGACATGAAGAATAGAGGAGGTAGAATTAAGAAGTGTCCAGAGGTGGCGAGAATATGCATAGTTGACCAAGAGTGAAATAGATAAGTAGCTGCTGTGAATGTTGACTTTGGACGAGAAAAATCTAAGCCTGGATGTGAGAGCTATCTAGGGAACTTTTGGGGGGGTGCTGACAGCTCAAGAATTTAGTTGAATCTTTGAAGAAAACCCATTAATATCTACTTTAATTTTCAAGGTACATTTCAATCACATATGTGTTTCTTTTTAATGTGCCTCTCAGCTAGGAAAAAGACCCTGTACTGTTTGAGAGTTGTGTGTGGGAGGCTAATATCTGCATCTAGCACCTCGGAGAGAGTGCTCAGACACCTCTTAGGTTAAATGTTTATCCCTCGACCTAAGCTAAGAGTGTTATTGAAACTTCGAAACTAGAAGATTCAAGGTACAGTGAAGTATGGGTTGATTTTAGTTCTTGTAAATACAACTGGAAAGTCAGATGGAGTCAGAATTATTTAGGAAATAAATCAATTTTTGGTAATGTTATGGCCTAGAATAGGATGTTTCAGGTTAAAGCAATGTTATGAATAGTCAGTAAATTTAGTGTAATAATCTCACTTACAAAATTATAAAATGGAAGGTCTCATTTTTTAACATCTCAAATGACAGATTTTTTCCAGATAAAAAAATGTGCTGCATTTGATTGTCTTTCTGAGACATTCTCTTAGTAAGTGAAGACTGCTAACAGGTTCCCACCCAAGGCTGCAGGAATGCAGCTACTGTAGAACCTGTGATAAATGAGCATATGGGATTATGTACAGAATAAATTTCCCTCAGCAACCAGATAAAGGAAAGTACCATGCCACAGAACTCATTTTCATTTATCATCAGGACTTGATTAAAAATTATACAAAGGTGCATTAACTCGTAAGTAGGGGTCTATGTCAAGGGTCCACAAATTTATATGTATCTTTACACAAGGGCCAGGGATGTAATATAAGCAAGGGAAAAGATGAAATTTAATATAATAGTGAGTGGTGGAGGTAGTAGCAAACTTAATATTTCTAAAGGGAGGTTGCTTGGAAACAGATTTTGTTGCTATGAAGGGATACATGCGCAAAGTTGACATCTTTTCTAAAACACCAGGGTCAATAACCCAGATTTTGTGAGGCATATCTGAATTTCTATATATTGGCATTTAAACAAATTGATTAAATAATAGAGCTTGCCGAAAACAAGTTTGGAGACCAATTCTGGTCTACAAAAACGGTGCCTCAGTCTTAGGGCGCACATCTGACTACCTAGCATTATTCATAGACCCAGATCCATGGAAAGTTTGTTTTCTTTAGGGTACTTGCTCTCTACAAAAAGTGGGCAGTGGCTAGGGTCCATGGGTCAAATTTATGATTGGCATTGTTCCCAGGGAGAAAAAAAAAAAAAAACTTTATAGTCATTTTGAAAAAAATTACTCTTTATCTACTAGAATTTACTTGAAAGGTGGTATTTTAAAAGGTGTCTGGATAAAGTTCCCTTGGGAATGTTATAATGAGATCAAAATTTTACACACCGAGGCTTTGAAAACATATACTGTATTTGTTATATAACTTCATCTATCTCTCCTTATACAGTTATCCTGTTACTAGATATTGAAGTACAAGTTTACATCAGTTTTCAGTTTGAGATAAAATATATCACTCTCCTTTTTTAAAGCGATCTTTTTCAAGTTAGCTAAGTTTATTATGGTTATATATGTGTTTTTTTTCACAGTTCTTTTTTTAACTTTTTAAAATTATTGTTCAAGTATTTTTCACAGCTCTTATCTGATGTGAACCCCGGCTCATGGGGTCTGCCACATTGTGGATGAAACATGACAAATTCACATGGACTACAGAGTCCTGTGGAGGAAAAGGGACAGCGTGCCTTCTCTCTCAAGAGGACAAAAAGCCTTACAGCACCTCGGCCACTCTCTCACAGGGAGAGTGCCTCCGCCCTTGCCTTGACAAGCTTTTATTGCTTTTCTGGACACATTACATGAAGGTCCTCGTTTACTATGCAGAGGTTCACTTTAGGTGGTTACCTTTTACAGAAAACAAAGGAGAGGATGCTGCTAATCACATCACAGAAGAAGGATATTTGCAAATGCAAAGGAAAAAGTGGTTGAACTGGTTACACCCATACTTGGAAGGTTTAGCATGGATTTTAGGAAGTTACTTTAAAGATATGCAGTAAATGTTTGCTGCCTCAATTCAGGGTGAGGGAGTTTTAGCAAAAGCAAGACTCAAACCGGCATAGGTAAAATGCAGGCCTGATTCTCCACTGGAGAAACTATCCATGGGCATGGGTCCTGTCTGCGCCCATGCCAGGCAGAACTGTCTCCTATATTTCCCCTCTCATTTTTAGTTTGGACCTCCATAGACCCCACAAAGCTTGCTACTTGTTGGTCTCTCACAGAACCCTGAGAAAATTATTTGCAAATGCATCAAAGTACACAGAGCGTTATTATATAATCAGTAAGCAACCAGTGGTTCCAAAGACCCACATTCTCAGATTAAGCCCATCAATCATTGTCAGGCAGTAATGATCAAATTGATAATATTCAAAGAACTCTGAGGGCCTATTTTGAGTCAGGGTCAAAGAGCTAAAGGGTTACAAAATTTTATAAAAACAAACTCATTTCAGGCTTGGACCCTTATGATTTAAATTGAGGGTATTAGAAAAGCAGGTTTCACAGGATTTTATGCATTCTTTCTTAGGCCTGATTGCCCCAGGGAACTCGCTCTTTCCAGAACTGGGCCGCACCCACCTCCAGCATTGTTTCAGGCTTAGGTCGAGCAGGGGAAGTAAAGCAGCCAAGAGATTAGGAGACTTCTTGCAGACATAATGAAGACTCAAGCTATGTCAAAGCCAAGGGGCGAGGGTCCATCACCTCCTTCTTCTATAGACCCCCAAGTCCTTCCCTGAGGGCCTCCTCATGATCGTGCCTGTCTTAGGTTGATCCTCCCTTGAGGAATCTTACCAGTCATTGGCTATCTGATCATGCACTGGGCCCAGGCAGGGTGAAGTAAAGTGGGCAGAGGTGGTGCTCCAGCCAGGGGGATAAGCTTCGTCTCCTCAGTGGCTTAGGGTCCCAAGGTCATTCACTTAGACTTAGCCATGGTGGGGGGGTGGAGTTACAGCTTCTGAAACCACACAGGGTAGTTCCCAACACTTATCTTTCTTGTCTACCCTTCTCCCATTCAAGTCGGTACGCAGAGGTAAATGCTGTGCATCAACCTGATATAGGGAGAACTCAGATCAAAGATTTCCCTCTTGAGCCTCACCAGTCATTGTTTGAGAGATGCTTTTAACTAAAAACTTTCCTATGCTCTCACAGATATGTGTGATTGCTGAATCATTGAAAGCTGCATCCCATTGGCTCTGGCTACTGGCAACCATATCTAGTCTGGTACCTGTCACTGGGGATTAGCTTTATTCCTGAACTCTGGATAATCTTTTGGAAATTTGCTGTGATTTCTCTCTCTAGCTTCCTAATATTAAGGATCTTATCAAGTTATGTCTCTTTATATCCTCTCTTCCTGGTAATCAATGCATCATGCAATTTCTGCTTGGATTCTCTTCACTGGGTGGCTGCATGGAACTGAAGGCAGAAGAGAGGATAACTCACTCAGATCTGAGACTCCTGGCCCAGCCTTTACTAGGTACATTTGAAACCTAGGCAACCCCATTGGGCAAAACTAGTCAAGGGCAACTTGAGAGTTATTGGTTCTTATCATTTCTCCTGGCCTCTATCTGTGCCATTTTTATCACTTCCACTTTCTATCTGAGGTTTTAGATATTGTGCTCATTGAAGGAAACTTAAAATTTTCCCAGTCCGTGTTTGAAAAGATGGAAAACAAACCCTAGTCCTCTTAAATTCTTTAAGCATACCTGCATTTTAAAAATGGTGACATTTTCCCCATCACTCACTTCCCTCATTCTTTTACTCCACATTGGCTGTGGGAAGACAGAAAGTATGTGTTTTGGGGGGGATGGAAAAGGAAGGGAGGTGGGGAGGGCTGGGGGGGTGGGCTGGGATGGGAGTAAAAGGCAGAAAACTGTACTTGAACAACAATTATAATAAAAAAAAAGTGTGTGTTTTGTCTATCCAGTCCCTAATCCCCCTCTTTGCAAGGTTTCTTATTCCACCTTGTACTCCTTTCCTCACCTTCTATAGACTCTCTACCTATATGCCAGACAATTAAGAGTGAATGATCTGTCAGAACATACATCAGGCCTGATGAGGAAGGCTTTGTTTGGGTAAGTAAACTCACAGAGCCATCAGAGCAGGTGTCCAGTGTCCATTTACTCTAGGGCACCACACAGATGCCTAGATGACCGACCTAAGGCTTGGGGGAAGAAACACCGCATCTGACTTTTTGATATGAAGGTAGGATAATAATCAGAGATGGCAAGGTTTTGCTTCAGCTGTCCTTTTTTAAATTGTATTTTATTGATTATGATATTACAGTTGCCACAGTTTTTCCCCTTTGCCCCTCTACACCCAGAACCTTCTACTCCCTCAGACAATCCCTATACCACTGTTCATGTCCATGGGTCATGCGGAGGTTCTGTGGCTACTCCATTTCCTATACTGTACTTTACATCCCCATGCCTATTCTGTAACTACCTGTTTGTACTTCTTAATCCCCTCACCTCTTCACTCATTCCCTCATACCACCCTTCCATCTAGCAACCGTCTAAACACTCTCTGTATCCATGATTCTGTCTCTGTTCTTCTTTGGTTAGTTTGCTTTTCAGATTGAATTGTTGATTTGTATTTATTGCCATTTTATTGTACCTAGTTTTGATCTTCTTCTTTTTCTTAAATAAGCCCCTTTAACATGTGATATAGTAATGGATTGGTGATGATAAACTCCTTTAATTTTTTCTTGTCTGGGAAGCTCCTCTGCCCTTTGATTCTAAGTGATATCTTTGCTGAGTAGAGCTGTCTTGGCTGTAGGTCCCTACTTTTCACAACTTTGAATTTTTCTTGCCAGTCCCTTTTAGCCTGCAAAGTTTCTGTTGAGAAATCTACTGAGAGTCTTATGGAAACTCCCTTGTAGATAACTAGCTTCTTTTCTCTTGCTGCTTTTAAAATTCTCTCTTTATCTTAAACATGGCATTTTAATTATGATGCGTCTTAGAGTAGGCCTCCTTGCATCCATCTTATTTGGGACTCTCTGTGCTTCCTGGACTTGCATGTCTATTTCCTTCACTAAATTAGGGAATTTTTCTTTCATTATTTTTTCAAATAGATTTCCAATTTCTTGCTCTTTTTCTTCTCCTTCTGGCACCCCTGTGATGTGAATGTTGGAATGCTTGAAGTTTTTCCAGAGACTGCTTACCTTATCCTTGTGTTTTTTGGATTCTTTTTTCTTATTCTTGTTCTGATATGGGTATTTTTACTTCCTTGTGTTCCAAGTCATTGATTTGATTCTCAGCTTTATCCACTCTACTGTTGTTTGCCTATAAATTGTTCTTTTTATTTTTAAATTAGTGTATGACTGGATATTTTTTATGCTGTTGAGGTCCTCACTAAGTTCTTTGAGCATCATTATGGTCAGTGTTTTGAATTCTGCATCTGATAGATTCTTATCTCCATTTCATTTAGCTTTTTTTCTAGAATTTTCTTCATTTGGGTCATGTTTCTTTGACTCCTCATTTGGGCAGCCTTCCTGTGTTTATTTCTATGTATTAGATAGAGGTGCTATGACTCCCTGTCTTGGTAGCATGGCCTAATCTAGTAGGTTTCCTATAGGATTTAGTGGCACAGCCTCCCCTGTCACCTCAGCTGGGTACTGGAGTTGCTCCCTTCATGTGGGCTGAGTACCCCCTCCTCTTGTAGTTGAGCTTTGTATGCTGTTAGCAGGTCAATGGGAGGAATTACCCAGGCTAGTCAGCTGCAAGGACTGGCTATGTCTACTAACCACCAACCTCCACCCTCCATGGAGAATCAGCCTGCAGGGACAGGGTGGTGGTGCGCCAATGTGGTCTGTAGCTGTCCACTGGGTGCACAGGTTCTGGGGTTTCCTGGGTGTCCAGGCCAATGTCAGCCACCATCTGTGTTTTGCCAGGGGCCACCCTGCCTGTACTGTAAAACAATCTGAGATGACTGCTACTTGGGATGGGCTTGGAGATTTCCAGGCAAAGCCAAGCTGTGAATCTAAGCTGGCAGCTGCTAGTGCTGTGTCTGAGGCCACTTAGGAAGTGGTATGGTGGCTTAGGGTTCACTGAGGCCACCTTTTGCTTGTTTAAGTGGAATTAGGAAGTTATGAAGCTTGAACCAAGACCAACCATTCATATGGAAAAGCAGCTTGAGTGGGCCAATAAGTTGGGTGGGACAGAGTCTTGGGCTACTCCAGGGCAGGGCATACAGTGTTAGCCAGGTTGATGGAGTGTCAGATATGGCAGCAGCCTGCTAGCTCTGTGGCTTCATGGGGGGAGGGTTCAGAAAAGGAACGGTGGCCTCTGCCCACCTTTCTGTCTGGGAGAAAGGTGTCCCCCAGCTCTTGCCTTGATGCCAGACACTGCAGTTTCTCCCTGTGTGCCACTGGTGTCTTTCAAGCTGCTACACCAGTGCTGGAGCTCAGAGGGAATGAATCAGAGTAAGTGCACATGTTGGTTCTTTAAGGGAAACTGCTTGGGATTCCAGAAGTTTCTTAGACCAAGTCAATGCCTGCTGGTTTTTGCAGCCAGAAGTTATGGGGATTTATCTTCCTGGCCCTAGAACCCTGGGCTGGGGGACCTGGGGGAGGCTAGAACGCCTCACTCCTGAGATATCCCTCTCAAGTTTTAATCCACCACATGTGGATGTCAGACCAGCCTGTTCTGCATCTCCACCCCTCCTACCTGTCTGTGTGTATGTGGTTTCTTTAATTCTATAGTTGTCAGATTCCATTTGACTTGATTTCTGATTGTTCTGAGGGATGGTGGTTCTATATTTTATTGGTAATTTGGATATGGTTGTACAAGGAAGTGAGCTGTGTTTTCCTGCTGGCTTTCAATGCACTGTTTGTACATGGTTAGAGAAAAAGAGGTTGGGGCATTAAGCTTTTCCCTGATGTGGTCAGGAGCCTGGGTCCAAGCCGCATCATAGCCAGGTTCTTTTAAGTAGAGGGCTGACTCTTTTTCTGAGAGGCTAGCTGGCAGAGAACCAGTCTTGAATGAATTAACTCCTACCCCCTACTTTAGAGTAAAGCTAGACTAAAAGAGACAAAAGAAACTATTGACATTTATAAAAGCCATTCTTGCCACAAAGGTAGTCTTTTAAGACAATATTCTCCCTATATGTTTAAAAGAGTAAGCTTAGGAGACTCAGGGATCTTGGTAGTTCTAACACCAACTATTTTCATGGGTTATGAGCTCTAGATTTATGTATCCAACTGATTTACCAATATCTACACCTAATACAGTGTATGGGACATTGTACTGTTAAATAAATATCTGTAAATGAAAGTATTAATAAGTGATTGGAGGACTGTTTGTTTTGGATGGCATTACACTCCCTGTGAAAGAATAAATGCCATGTCTTCAAAATGTGGGGATCCACAGGATAAGAATATTTATATGAACTAAAACCATCAGTAAATATTTAAAGCATTTTTTATTTAAAAATTTTTGAGATGTATTTTTATAGTGACTTGTCCATTATTTAAATTTTTAAATTAATTTGCATAAATGTCACAGCTACCCACATTTTTTATTCTTAAATTGTTGTGTTTTTTTAACCTTCTAGCTTTCCTGGTTAATTTTGCTAGAAATTTAATGATAGTATTAGTCATCTCAAGGACCAATTATTTTTCTCTGTTATATCTTTGCTTTCTATCTTAGTAATATCTATTATTACCATACTTTTTGGATAAGATGCACATTTTCCTCCCAAATTTGGGGGGAATAATGGTTGTTAATGCTTTTGTTGAGTTCTGTTTACATTTACATTGGTAAAATATTATGTTATTAAATATTTTACCACATTTTTTGCTTCAAAATTTTTTCCCTATTTTCCTTCTCTAAAACCTAGGTATGTCTTAAGGTCCAAAAAATATGGTACTTTTATTTTCTTCTTTATAGATTTTTATGTTTCTTTATTATTCTTATTCAGTTGGAAAACTATTGCATCAATTTTGCCCATTTTTTCCTAATATGACCATTTAAGGTTATACATGTCCCTCTAAGAACTACCTTACCTGTATTATACAAGTTTGCTATGTTTTATTACCATAATGATTCAGTTCTACATATTGTATAATTCTTATCATGCTATTTGACTAATGATTATATAGAACTATGTGAAGTTTTGTTTTCCTTTCTAGTGATTAATTTGAAAATTACACTATAGTCAGTATTTTGGTCTCTATGATATATATATATATTTTTTTTCTTGATATATATTGCAGCCTGCATGATCACCTAGTATGCGGTTGTTATAATTATTCCATGCGTTCTAGGAAGAAACATGCATTTCTTGACCTCTGGATGCAAAATTTTATAAATTCCTCATCAATCATTTTGTTCAAATATTCTATATCCTTACTAATTTTTTTCATTGATTGGTCCATAATTATCAAGAAAAAGCTTTTGAAATTCTCAGTCTGATGGCAGATATATTCAGTGTTTCTTGGATAATTCTTATAATTTTATTTCAATATATTTTTAAATTTTTTAATTTCAAAATAACATTAAATTTACAAAAGTGTGGCAGAGAGAGAATAGAGGTGCTCATATGCTCCCCTGTCCTCTGTTATTATCATCATCTCACGTTAATATAGTGCCCTGGTCGTGATTAAGGAATTAACATTGATACACTTTTTAAACCGAAGTATATATTTTAATCAGGTTTTCTTACTTTTACCTGATGTAATTGTTTTTCTATAGATTATTCTTTGTACCACACTGTGTTTAGTCAGCATATGTCTTTACGCTCCTCTTTTCTATGATAGTTTCTTTGTTTTGGGACTTTCAAGAAGTACTGGTCAGGTATTTTATAGACTGTGCCTCACCGGGGATTTTTCCGATTTTTTTTTTTTTTCGTTTATGTTTAGGTTTCTGTTATTGCTTTTGGGAAGAAGACTACAAAAGTAAAGCAGCATTTTTATCACATCATGTTAAGTGTACATGCAATCAACATGAGTTGGTACTGATATTAACCAACCGGTAGGGGCGGTATTTTCCAGGTTTC
The DNA here is from genome assembly GCA_004027475.1 of Anoura caudifer. Taxonomy (NCBI): domain Eukaryota; kingdom Metazoa; phylum Chordata; class Mammalia; order Chiroptera; family Phyllostomidae; genus Anoura; species Anoura caudifer. The sequence continues at coordinate 36,684 of PVKU01009039.1, read as the reverse complement.
TCCACTGTAACGTTTCCCTTCTTCTCCCCTCCACGCCACTCTCTTCAGAAGGAGGTCAGATTGCGCAGCCCGTCCTTACGGGGCAAGGCGTTAACGCTCTGCCTCCGTGAGAGCAGAATATCAACATACATTGTTGGAATTCCACTGCGAGTGACATTTGTCTCTTCTCCCAACTTACTTATTTAACAATTAATTTATGTGAGTATGGCCTTACAGGAAATAGTTTTATAATTAGGGGTATAATCCCATACTTTATTTTGTTTCTCCAGTTACTCTGGCTTTGGCCATCAGCTGGTGAGCACTTTCGGTTGCAGCCTCTGTCCCTTTACCATCCTTCTATAACTGTAGATGGATTTTTTTAGCACTTCTGTGCTTTCTGGCATGACAAGAACTTCAAGTTTATCATGCTATATTTCCTGTTCCACTCCTAGAAATTACCGTTTCTCCACAAAGATCCTTTAACTGAAGCATAGTGTTAAAAACTGCGATTTGACTGCTGGGTATACTTGCTGCTACTCAGAGAACAATGCAAGGAAGTTTGTGTGTGTTTGTGTACATGTACTAGCCACGTATGTGTACTTATTTACAAATATTTCATATGCTAACCATTATGTTTATTTATATTAAGCATGGGTTTATGCTGACATATTCAATTTTAATCTCTTACCAGTTGGATTATTCTAGGCTTCTGTAACTTCCTATTTATTCACTCTATAACCTCCTACTCCAACAGTGAAAGACGTGGTTCTTGTTAGCATCCTCCATTTACATAATTTTCAGTTCCAGAACACATGTTTAGCAGTGTCAGAATTGTTAACCTATATCTCACTGCAGCAAACAAGTTTGTCAAATACAATGCAGTGCTTACGTACATTTGCTTTTGCTCTTAGTCTTACTGAACTTGAGTCATTTTCCAAGTTGCATAAGATACCACCTTCCCCCTACCACTCCCTTCTGTGAGGTTGTTTCACACACTTATAATATAGTTACAGGGTTTATAAATTATGAAAGTTATCCCAGTATCCCCCTTTCACCTAAATAATTTTTTAAATTTGCACAAATTAGGGTTCATTTTTATGCTGCGTGTTTTTGTTTTGACCAACTTGTATATAGTGTCATTTATCCACAATTATGGTAACATACTAAATGGTATTATTTTCCTGAATAATTTCCTGTTTCTCATGTATTCAACTCATCCTCCCTAAACCCCTGGAAATCACTGATCTTTCTTACTCTTTGTATAGATTTGCTATTTCCAGAATATTATATATTTGGAATCACGTGCTATGCAGCCTTAATAGACTGGCTTCATCTACTTACCAACATGCATTTAAGATTTATCCATGTCTTTTTATGGCTTGAGAGCACATTTTAAATTTTTTTGTAGTAACAGAATTTATTTTTAGTTACTGTATGTTTGTTTATTTTAATAGACTTTATTTTTAGAGAGTTTTAGCTTAACAGAAAACTTACTGATTTTTAAACCTTTGAATAATGGATCCACTTTATGAATGTACCATAGTTTGTTTATCATCCACCTATTGAAGGACATCTTTGTTGCTTCCAGTTTATATGACTATAACTAAAGGCTGCTATAAACTTTTGTGTGCTGGTTTTGTGTGGACATAAGTTTGTAAATAAGTTGGTTAAATATCTAGGAGTGTGATTCCTGGATAACTTAGTAAGACTAGGTTTACCTTTGTGAGAAACTGTCAAAGTGTCAACCAAAGTGGTTGTACAATTTTGCATTGTCGACAGCACGCATGAGAATTCCTGTTGTTCTGCATCTTTGTAACATTTGGCATTGTCAATTTTTTTAGCCATTCTAATAACTGCAGTGTTATTATATTTTTCATTGCTTTAATTAGCAATTTCCTAAGACAGATGATTGTGAGCATCTTTTTATGTGCTTATCTGCCATTTGTATGGGCTCCTTTGGGCTATGTCTCTTCAAACCTTTTCTGTGTGTTTTCATTGATTGACACTTTTTATTGTTGAGTTTTAAGAGTTTCTATTTTTCATGTTGAAAATGTCCAAACCTGTAGAGAATTGTTATAAGTTTATTAGAGCCAAACTGATAACATATGCTGGGGAGCAATATCTAAAATTTTCCAGAGAATCACTGTTTTGCAGCTTCTTGTATGCATTTGAAATTAAGAAGAGAAGTAAGATTACAAGGAGATGAAAGAAAGCAAGGTAGGGATTGGATTATAGGATAGTTAACAAGATTACAGGCTCTCTTGAGGGTGGTTATTTCAGAGGTGTGTTAGCCTAGATGCCCTGAAACAATGGACAGGGCTTGTTCAAGGTGAAGATAAACTTTTTAGTAAATATGCCTGGGGCATGACTACCCACCATAACCTACCCAGTTAGGAATTTATGATCAGATCACCCTGTGAGGTTACTTTGCATAGATGTAACTATGCAAAGTAACATCTACAATATTATATTTTAGATATAATATTATATTTTTTGTCTACAATATTATATTTTAGATACACAGCACACATTATTAGAAATATTTTGCAAATATTTTCTCCCATTGTATGAGTTGTCTTTTCATTCCTTTAGCAATATCTTCCACAGAACATAAGTTTTTAATTTTAATAAAACTCAGATCATCAATGTTTTAATAAATTGTGCTTTTGATGTTGTACCTAAAGCTTCATCACTAAACCCAAAGTCACATAAATGTTTCCTACTTCTAGAAGTTTTATATTATAGTTCTGCATTTTACATATATTTAGCACAATTAATTTTGAGTTACTTTAGATTATATAGGTAAGGCCTATATCTGTGCCTTAGTTCATTTTGATGCCCAGCTGTGCAATTTTTCCCCATTCTTAGTTTGCTGACAGTTTTTATTATGAATGAGGATTGGATTTTTGAAATGCTCTGTGACAATCTTTTCAAAAATCAAGAATAAGATTCAGAGGGTGACAAGGATATGTTTCTGAAAGTATTGTCCTCTTCACTGAAGGAAGAACACAGTGGTACAGGGAATATGGAGAAATCCTAGGATTGTTAGAAAAGTCTGCCTGGGGAGGAAAGGTCATGGGAACCAAAAGTCTCAGCAGCCATGCCCAGCAAGAAGGAGGACTGTCTGACCTGTTGAGGGCAAATGTGGAATTAAGGAATGGAACAGTAGATTGATAGGGCAACCCCGTAGAGAAAAGGGCACAGAAGTTTTCCTGCAGTATTCCACTGGGATGTCCCAGAAATAGAAAACAATTTATTGAGAATTTGTAGGATGCACTCTGTGTTACTGTGGGGGAAAGAAAATCCCAGGGAGGACATTTAAAAAATAATATCAGTGAAGGGCTACAGAATTCTTTAAAGTTCAGGGATCATGATATCAAACTTTCTAAAAATTAAATGTGGATCTGTCCATTAACCTGGTCATATGAATTCCGGGGGCTTATTAGCTTTATTTCATTGAAATTGGGAAGTGTGAGTCCTTCAACTTTGCTCTTTGTCAAGATTGTTTGTCTATTTATGGACCCTTTGAATTCTACATTACTTTGACGGTTGGATTTTCCACTTCTGTGAAAAATGCTATGGCAATTTTGATAGGAATTGCACTGAAACGGTAGATTGCTCTAAGCATTGACACTTTAATAATATTGCCTTCCTACTCGTGAACACAGGTATCCTTCCATTTGTTTAGGTCGTCTTCAGTTTCTCTTAGAAGGTTTTTCAGATTGTGTGGTTTAGGTCTTTCACCTCCTTGGTTATGTTTATTCCTAGATATTTTATTCTTTAAGTGGTATTACAAATGGAATTAGTCTCTTAATTTCATTTTTGGATTATTTATTTACAAGTGTATAAAAACACAACTGATATTTATGTGTTGACTCTGTACCCTGTGGCTTTGCAAAATTTTTTTATTTGCTCTAGTGGCTTTTTTGCCACTAGAGTTTCTAAATACAGAATCATGTCATCAGTAAATGGAGATTTTTTTTTCCTTTCCAATATAAATGATTTTTATTATTTTTCTTGTCCAACTCCTAGTACAATGTTGAACAGGACTGGTAAGATTAGGTACCTTTTTCTTGTTCCTGATCTTAGGGGAGAAACTTTCTATCTTTCACCATTGAATGTGTTTGCTCTTGATTTTTCAAGTTTGTCCTTCATCATGTTGAAGAATATCCCTTCTAGTTCTAGACATTCCTATTAGTTCTTATAAAAGATTTTCTGTTTCTTCTTGACAAAAACCATGACTTCAGTCATTTAAACCTTGATGCATGAAACATGTTATTTGACATTATTAATAGAACCTCTGGTTTCATGCCTAAGTTTCTTAAGAAGTCTTCAGGAAGAGATTACATATGTGTATATACAGATTCTTCAGTTGCCTGCCAGATTCCAGAGACATCAGACAGTCCAGAGTATTTTGGATGTCTCCTTTGATCCCTCTATAGAAGCAAAAACAGAGAAGAGCTTTTGAATCTGAGGTCTTAGAAGACTATGTATTGCAACTACAGTGTAGTTAGCTATGTACAGTCTTGACCTCCTTCTGTATTTTATCTTCTGCTTCTCTCAAGGTTTTCTTTGAATTTTCTATGTCCTTATATTCCCGCTACTTTATTTCCTCCATAACACAACAGCTTTGTGACATTGTAAGGGCTCAAATCAACATATACTTTTTAAGAATACGAATACTCATTCACATTTTTGTTGAATTTTATAATTAAAAGCAGAAGTTCTCTCTAGGGAGGAGTTTGGAGTGGGTTGGGGTACATTGGAATAACCCAAGAAAGCTTTATTGAAACATATACCCCTGTTTGTGCCCCAAACCTCTGGGACAGCCATGGCATTCACAGGGCTCCGGGAGCCAGATTGAAGTATCAGAGGCCTTCCCTGGAGCCATCCCAAGACCCAAAACTCCATGGGTAATCTGAGGTGTAGCTAAGGGTGAAGCTAAGTTTCTCAGATGATTCTTATGTATTTCCTGGATAAGGACCACTACTTTCAATAATGGAGGTTGATCCTCAAAATAATCTCATAATATATGCTATTTTTACCCCAGTTTAAGGATTAGGAAAACACGACTCAGAAGCAGAAAGGTATTTACCTACAACCACACAGCTAGTTAGTGGTGTGGCTGGAAAACTCAACTCCATTCTTCCGCCTCTCTCCTAAATGAAATCACTTCTCTCATCTGTATGCAATTGGTTCTTCCTTCATCTGTACTTAAAAACTATGCATCTTATTTTTATTTCTATCTTGGTGTTTGTAATGTTTTACTTGTAGTGTTTATTTATTTGTCTCTACCACTATATCACCTCCTCAAAGGTGATATATTGGACCACTTTTCATTTTCTGTCTAACACGTATGTGTTTTTCTTTAGTTTGGTAATATACCCGCCCCCCTAAGTCAGCCATCTGGTATCCATGGAACTGATTTCCAATCCCCATCAACATAACTCAACCCTTTGATCAACATAAGTTATTGAGGGATTGGCAAATGACCCAACCTTAGACAAATCAGTATACTACATTACCTAACCACTTTGACTGTTCAAGGCAACAGTCAGCAAACATTTTCTGAAAAGGGCCAGATCACTGACTGGCTTTTATACAAGGGCTATAGTTTGGCGATCCCTGTAAAGAAATATGACCTAAACCATTGTCAGCAGACTCAGGACTTTTCCTAGAAGTGATGGCTTAAAAGCCCTTTATACTTCCAGGAAAAGGAAATAGCTTCCAGCACCTTTCAGGAATAACTACCTTGAAGTTACGAAGGAAATCAAATTTTGAATGTATCAATACTAAGATTTCAAAGAAGCAAGAGAGATAAAGTTGGCCCATGTGGAGCTATAGAGAAACTCTCTCCATCAGTTTTTTCTGCATACATACTTTATAATTTAAGTAAAGGAATAATTTCTCCTTATTAAAATAATCATACTTTTCTTAATTTCAATCAAAACTATTTAACTGATAGAAGTATTAATCATTATGGTCCTAGCACCTAGAACAGGAGGCATCCAGTAAATGTTTGTTGTATATTGATGGGACGGGCTGCATGCTTACTAACTAGTTCCATGAACATCGAATGCTGTTAAGACCTTCATGTATCTATTTTGAGATTTGTGGTCAACAGACTTTGCTCAATGAGCTTTGAAACTGTAGTTCAAGCAATGACACAAGCTATGTGGAGAGAATTGAAGGCGCAAGTAACTTAAAATCTAAGTTCACATGTCAAGTCCACAGTGACTGAAGCATGGTCAAAATCAGGATGAGATTATTCTTTCAGAACCAGGAATACAGGAATGAGACAGTCGTAAAATGAGGGCAATGCAGCAACAAATGTTTTCCCGCAGTCTGAGACATTTCCTAAAGCCTCCTTCCTATAGGCCTACATTGGTGATCTAAAGTATCTTATATTCCAAACTCTGTCTTTCATTTACTCTGGCTACATGAATTTATTTTTCAGACAACATTATGTCAAATCATTCAGCTTTCCTTTATCTTGATTTTGGCTACAAATTCAACATAAAATACTCTTTGTTTTAGATTTTATTTTGAAGGATGTTTGTTACTGTTTAAATGTTGTTTGTTCTACTTGCTGGTTTTATAACTCTCTGGTTCAGAGGCTCAAGTGTGTGAGTAATAATGGGCTGAGGAAAAGAGAATAAACAATGGATCCTACCCTTCAATCCTCACAATTTTTTTTTCCTAATCCTGAGCAAAACACAAAGTTTCATTGTATATGAAATCACAAAATACTCCAGTGAACCAAAAAGTTGAGAACAAACTTTATTTGGGTAGTAGAAAAAAATTATGCTTTGTGCAATTCCTCTTTCTGAAAGATGAATTAAAATACAACTTCGAAAAGCATTTCACAACCAAGAGTAGCTCACATTATTTATTTTTGAGAATTTTACATTGACTAGAATGGGATATTTAAAGATACTATTTAATTCAATATCTCTATAACTAAACATTTTCAAAGGTCAACTAATAAAAACAAAAAAAAATCAGCTTTTTAGTTTGTTACAATAAAGTATTACGTGAAAAAAATAGGACCAGTTGTCTCTTCTACATAAGAGAGTGAAAGTTTAGATTTGTACTAGGAAACTTCAATTTAGTTGAAGGTCAGTAAAGATTGTTAAATTGGATTTTTCCTTTCCTCTCTATGTTCTTCAAAGAGGATATTTAAGCCTGAATTATCTAGACAATGTTCCCAAATTGTTGCTACGTGATTTATCTACACATTAGCAATCTACCTCAAGCACATAAGCATGGCAAATATATTGAAGTGCACTGACAAGATTTTATTTTTTAACGCAAATGAATAATTCTAGGGGTACTAGAAGGATTGATACCCTGAGGTTGTCTTTATAACCTTGTCCTTATAGCATGGCATTCTACACACAGTAGGTGCTCAATTACAAACAGTAGAGTGGTTTTCAATTATGGTTAAAATGGAGATATGCCCATAACTGAAAATGTGCATTTGGAAAGGCTCTCCAAAATAGGTGCAGTAAATACCTTATCAGTATGCAACACTTTTGCATTAACATATGCATCACGTTTCATAAAATTGAAATTTATTTTGTAGAAACATTTAATCGGCATTCATATAAATCAGGGCAAAAAAGAGAAATATAATTTGTAGATAAAAAGAGGTAACCTCATTCTGGGCTGTGAGTTCACCCATAAATTTGCTATTTGTGCAAAAATCATCAGAGCTTTGGAGTTCCTCGTCAGCTGTGACCGACAGGCCTGCGGAGTAGAGCGTTCTCATACTACAGATATTGTTAATGGGTGTGGGGAAAAGATTTCATTTTACTACACCAGTTATCAGCACGGCCTGGTCATTTTTATCTGCCGCACATATTGTTTGCCTGTCTTCGCCATTTCACTTTATTATTATCTTCTTGGCCTATGGACATAGGCTACTGGCCTAGCAGAAAGCGTGCTATCAATCTAAACACAATAACAAAGACTGGACCACAAAGGAGAAAGATAGTTGTCAGAGCCACTTTCCTGAATTTCGTTCCCAAAGGCTCTCCAGTCAATAGGTTCCCTGACCCTTCGGCCAACCCCTTGTTGTAGAGTAATACCCTATCACTGCCATGATCTAACCTACAGATGGAAGTATGTCCTCTTTGGAGACTCCATATATTTTGACTTGCTTCCTAATCTCTTTCTCCTGTTTGTCCTTTACAATGGGGGAAGAACTTGTCAAACGTATTGATTCTCTTCCATTTGAACTGAGGAATGTTATCGGGGAGAATGCCTGTGAAATTTTAAATGCTGATTTGTTCCTTTTTGGAGATAGGCCACAAGGTGTCATTGAAGGTTTTAAATGCTTTCGTATACTCTCGTCATATACTTGTGCATAAATAACTGTGACTACTAAAAGCAGAATTTAATAAAAAATGGGTGAAAATCTTAGATGTGGTAAAATAAACTCTTACTGTAAAGCTTTATCCCCAATTACTTCAAACATAACTTTCATATTCTAATAAGTATGAAATAATAGTCATATCTTAAAAGTGCTCTTATAAGACATTCATTTCTAGTTAACATTTCGGTTTTTGTTTTCTCCAGTTATCGTACTGGTGAACCTCCACCTGCTTTCCTGTAGTGAAAAATTTAAAGATATCTTTCTTAATCACTGGAAACCCAGTTGTCCCCCTCGCCTGCCAACTTACAACGGGCACAGAAGAAAAATGCCTGGTAATCGCACGAGACAAGGCCGCGTTTGCTTTCACCTCACTATCCTTGGTTCCAGATTTATACACAGTCGTTTATCTGCTTTTGGCTCCTCAGTTTGTGGGAAGATTTCAGACCCTTTTAATAGCTAACAGGATTTATCAATCCATTTGAATTTAGTTTATAATATCCTTCTGACATTGGACCTTGACCTCAAGAATGAACTAGGAAAAAAACTGATAAAGAAAATCGATGACATATTGCATATTCCTTCCCTCTTATTTCATGAGTAAACTAGATTTTTCCGTTATGGTGTCTGATGTGCTAGTGATTTCTAGGAGAAAAGTTTTCCATTCAAATCCTCTACTAACAGTGTGGGCCCTATGTGAACGTCTTGCTGCAGCCACGGTTTATTAGATTGACCGCAGAGATAGCATGTGCGTAGGTGGGAGCATGAACTGATGTTGCCTGGAGGAAAAACACAAACAAAACCACTACTTTGATCCATCCACACCTCTCTATGAAATCTGAATTGAACAACATGAAGAGAATAAGGCAATTAGAAGTGGTAGCTACCAATTAAAGATCCTTTAAAAATAGCCAAGAAAAAGGGGTGAGGGAGATAAAAAGTTTTAGAGTAAGGATGATAGATGGGTCCTGGTGCTCCTTTTCAGAAACCAAACCAACGGCAATATCTACCCAGAGATCACCTTCTTCTACTTCCCAGCAGTTTTTGACATTCAGAGAGCCTAAGATCAAGTGCTAATGCATTATTAGTGATGGATGACTCAGAAATGACCCCAGAAGGGATAAAATAAATCCACAGAGAAAACGCAGTGTCGACATCAATGCCACTGTGGTCCAGCACAGGCACCAGATGATAAAGGACAGAGAGTAAGACTCCAGAGAGTGCTCTTGCTTTACCCTTTATGTCTAATGTTTATTTTCCTTGTTTCCTTAATTGTCTCTCAGCTTCCTTAATTTAGATGCAAACCGCATGCCTAACTTTTTTCCAGGAAACAACATATTGAATATTAAAATGATAAGTGTTTGCTGAAAATGTGTACATTGACTATGTGCACCAGCATTATGTAGCGTGTTTATTAAAAATAGAGATTCTTGGGCTTCTCTCAAACCTAAGAAACCTGAGCACTTAGAATCTCCAGAGAAATGGCTCAGGAATCTACATTTTAAACAATTTATCCAAGGTTGTTGATGTAGGAATGTTGAAACCTGTAGAGAATTTTCATAAAAATTTATTTGAGCCAGCCTTGGCTCATGTGGCTCAGTAGATTTGTAACAGGGTGCAGCAAAGGTGGCGGTGGGCAGCAAATGGGGATTTGTAATGGGGCCCAGAACTCAGGGTGTCCAGGAAATATTAGAAAAAAATATGTATATATAGGATGTCCTACCCCCACAAGTCTGAGCTGGGGGATGGGATGCATGGAGCAGGGCCATTGAGAGTTGTTTTGAATAGCAACAGTTTTGTAGATAACCTCTAGAATGGTTAACATTTATAACCTTTAACTGGTTTCATGAATATGTTAGGTAGCTGTGGCCATGCTTTGAGCCAGGGGGGATGGGAGTGACTTCAACCCATGATGTAACTGGGAGGCAACACCCCCTGGTTACAGCACTTGCACGAGAACTTGGAGATGATTGGCTCCATGCCATGGGGCCATGCTTGCCCAGACTTACTGTGGCCACCCAGTAAAGCTGGAAGAATAGGGGAATGCTGGAAGGTGTAACTGATTGTGGGAGGTGTCAGAAATGGTGCGGCAGAGGAAGATTGGTGCTGAGATTAACACCCATGCATGGCTTTTTTTGGGACCATGTGGCTTTGACAAAAGTTGGGGCTGTGCAACTTTAGTGTGCTCCCTTTTTGCCACGTGGCTTAGGAAGCAGGAGAGACTTTGGGTGGAAGAAAAGGGGTGAAAGGATTCTTGCTGGCGGGCCATGAGAAGGTGCCACATGGTTTTGGCTCAACTGGAGATCGCAGCGGCTGATGGTGCCAGAACTGAGGGGCTGCCTGAACCACGGACTTCTACTTCTTTTCCTGAGATACACACCCTGGACTGGGCAAAGGGGGGGAGGAAGGACTGTGCATTTGTGGGTATTTTAAAGGACTTTGGTATTTTTAATGAAGACATTAGGTCATTACTCTAAGTCTGTATAACTTTTAAATAAATAATCCCTTTCCTTTTCACCAATCTCTGGCATTGAGAGATGCCTTTTCCTGGTGGCGGGCAAGGCCAACCTAGTATAGGGCAGGGGGACCCCGGAGAACAAGGGTGGGTCCATTCAGTAATAGTATATCATTCGCTGACCACCCCCCGCCCGCCCCTAGGTCTGTTCTGTAACAGATTGAGTGCTAGCCTACAAAGCAAGGGGTTGCTGGTTCGATTCCCCATCAGAGCACATGCCTGGGTTGCAGGCCAGGAACCAGTGGAGGGTACACAGGAGAAAACCACACATTGATGTTCCCTCCCTTCCCCTCTAAGCATAAATAAATAAAATCTTAAAAGAAAATTATTAGAGCCAAACAGGGGGTATGCCTAAAAGCAAGATCTCAAAAGACTTTACATAAATGCTTCCAAGAGTAATAGTTTGCAGTTTCCTTTAAGCACTTGTGATTAAGGAGGGGAGGTAAAGCAGATTATAGGAAGGTAAGAGAAAGCAAGGCAGTGATCTGATTACAGAATAGTTAAGATTATGTGCTTTCTTGAATCTTTAGAAGGAGGGGTCTGAAAGGGTGATACTGGAAGGAAGTGTCTAAAAGGGAGCATTTCAAAGGTGTGTTAAACTCGTTGCACTGAAAGGATGGACAGGCCTTAAGGCAAAGATAAGCTTTTTCATAAAGAAGTTATATGCCTGGGGTGTGACCACCCACCATGACCTTCCCATTTAGGAACGTGTGATCAGATAAACTTGTGAGGTTACTTTTCATAGAAACTTTTTTTCCTAATCCAAAGGTAATGCTGCTTCTAAAAATTGTTTTTGTCTTAGAATAACACCCATACATTATCTTACAGGTTCTGCACGTTAGAAGTCTAGGCACAGAATGACTAAGTTCTCCTCTCGAGGTCTCTCACAAAGCCGAGATCAAGGTGTTTACAGGGCTGCATTATCATCTGGAGCTCAGGGCTCTCTTCTGTTCTCATTCCAGTTGTTGACAGAATTCAATTTCTCATGATTGCAGGAAGCCCGTTTTCATGGTGGCTATTGGCAGAGATTGCTCTCAGCAGCTGAGGATACTCGCAGATCCTTGCTGCCTGGTCTGCTCTGCAGGCCTTTCGCAACATAGCCATTTGCTTTCCACTAGGCCAAAGGGGAGTGTCTGTTGCTGCTGTCTGTTTCAGGGCTCTATTGCTTAGGCCATTTGCATTCAAGATAATTTCCCTTTTGATTTCTTGTATTGAATCTTGTCCCTTTGACCCTCCTTATTCGCTTGTTTAATTAACACCTGGTCTCAATGATTGCAACAATCAGAGAGGTTGGGATGTGCGGACTTCCTTGGTGAGCTCTAGAGACAGGAGTTTGGAGACACAGAGAGAGGGGAATATTGAATATATCCATTGCAATGTACTTATACACCTCCTAACTAAACCACCCTGTGCCATTAGAGACGGGTCAAACACCCTCCACTAACTTGCTAAGAAATATAAAAGCAAGAAATGCAGCAGCACCGTGGAGGTTCTTTCTGTGACATTCTCCTGGGCAGGAGATATCAGTGGGAGAGTGTGCAATTTAATTGGGTTCCCACATTTCAATGGAAGTGATATGATCCCAGAATAGTGGAGGCCAAGTGGTGGCTGTTCACGCTCAGAGGCAAGGAGAATAGACTTAGTAAGGGATGGGACATCAATCAGTGTTTTGACTGAAAATGGGAGTTTCTCAGCTGCAGAATTTTGCTAGCAGGATGCTTTTGGTAAGAGCTGGAGGCATTTTTAGTTATCATATCAAAACTGTGGGCAGGGGCTGGTTGCCCTTGTCATCTAGTAAATAAAGGCCAGCACAGTTACTGAATGTCTTACAACACCCAGGACGGCTCTTCACCACAGTTATCAGTCCTATATGTCAATAGTGCTGAGGCTGAGAAACTGATCTCAAAGGATCTACAAAAATGACTATTTAATCAAGAGGTACATCAAAATAAAATACATGGGCAGACCACTAAAGTTTAGTTTAAAACATAAAAAGAAGCCTAATCGATCTGATGGCCAGTCACTTAACTCATTTGCCAGAATGGGGGATTCATGGTGTTTTACCCAGTTTCTAAATCTAAACTATAGATTCAAACACAGTGGGAGGCTTATCCCTTTAAAGAAAGGATCTTCAATACATACACAGTTATAACCCTGACTCTTCCCACAGCCTTCACCAAAAAGACATGTGACTCTTACTAGGGTAAGATAATATCCAGATATTTGGGGCAGGTATTAAATTCTGATATCCCACTGATGCTAATCATTGGAGAAACAAAACACTGCCATCGTCCACCAATCAGAGCATGTAGAAGTCAGAGGGCATATAAAGTCTTGACCTGCCTCTTCCTTATACTGGTCCCAGTGGAACTACAGGCCCATCTTTTGTGTGTGTATGTTCCCTTCCCAGGATATATAGTGCGAAGAGGTATGCTTGGTAACTGATGGAATGCCAACTTTCTGACCCAGAGAGTGAGAACTATTAGAGGCAAATGGAAGCACTGAACCTTCTCTCTTCCCCCCTTCTTCCTGCCCAAATAATAAACCAAAATGCATGCTGACTGCTGGAGTGCATACCACACCGTTCCGTCCCTGGTGTGCATGCAGCAGGTCATTTACCTTTGTGTGGCAAACCTTTCTAAAGTTTTAACATGAGCTTAAAATTACCTTTCATTAACATCTTTCCTTTTCTACTTTGGTGTGTGGGAAAGAGATGAGATGAGTGTGAAAATGGGGAGGAGACAACCAATATAGCACTACGGACAAAGCTGGGCTGCTAGGCTTCTACAGAGATTGTACAGAAGTCTTGAAGCCCAAGATGTTTTATACTGGAGAAGGAGACATGGAGAGAGAATGGCATAAGCTTAGACACAGAAAAATATTTGAGTAGGAGAAGGAAGGGACAGCGATCATGTGTAACCACCGTAGCTGACTGAGCTCAGTCTTCTTCCTCACCATACATACTCTCTCGGGGTCCAGGCACCCTTTGCTCAAACTAACTTTTAAGAGAAGATAAATCCGACAGAGAAGGTAGAAATCCAGTGAAAATTCACATGCATCACTTTAACAAAAAGAAAATCTTGGAAAGGCATTTATTTCTTATTTTAAGCATGCATGAGCAATATAGGGAGAAAAATGACAAGACATCTACACAAATATACTAAAGGTGGGGAAAAAAGTAGACGACTATACAAGATAGAGAAAATTCCAATTTAGTATGAATATATTTTGGAAGCAAATACAACCCAAAGAATATCAGAACCATCTCAAAGAATTTTAAATGCTATAAAAACATTTATGGAAATATGGTTTCAATTTAAATCAAATTTAAATAAAAATATGTGGAACAAAGAATGGATTCCCATGGATGGTTTAAAACTCTATGTACAAGAATAGAGAAACGAAAAATTAACAGACCAAGAATGAAAAGTAGTAAATAAATAGATATAACTCAAGAGCAAATTACTGACAATGAAGAAACTTCTGAGGCAAAAGGTATAAAGGATTTTTTAAAAAACAATAGAAGAGCCCTGGCTGGTGTGGCTCAGTGGATTTAGTGCTGGCCTATGAATCAAAGGGTTACTGGTTCAGTTCCCAGTCAGGGAACATGCCTGGGTTATGGGCCAGGTCACCAACTGGGGGTGTGCAAGAGGCAACCACACACCGATGTAACTCTTCCTCTCTTTCTCCTTCCCTTCCCCTCTCTCTAAAAATAAAATTAAATAAAATCTTAAAAAAACAATAGAAGATAATATATACTATGAAAGGTGATATTCAAATTCCAGTGGTGCTACTGTTCAAGATGGTACTGTGGGTAAGTAAACACAGGTCACATCCCTATACAAACACATCAAAAATTAAAACGAAACTACAGAACCACCAGAAATAGATCTGACATGAAGTCCTACTACTATAGAATTAAAGAATAAACCACATTGAGAATGGTAGGAGGGGCGAAGATGCTGAATGGGCTGGTCCCCCACCCATGTGTGGCAGGTATAAATCGGGAGTGATATCTCGGTAGTGAGGGGTCCCAGCCCCACACCAGGCCCTCCAGCACAGGGTTCCAGTGCCAGGAAAATGTTTCCATATTTTCTGGCTTTGAAAACCAAAGGGAACTGAGGCTGCAGAAAACAAACTGCTAGAATCCCAGGGAGTTCCTCTTATAGGGCCCATGCGAAGACTAACTGCTTCATTCCCTCCGAGCTCCCGTTTGGGAAAGCAGAATTAAAGGCATAAGAGGTATGTGGGGAGGAACTGAAGTGTCTGCCATCAGGGCAAGAGCTGGGGGCAACTTTCTCCCGGACGAAGGTCATTGTTTCTTTTTTGAGCCCCACCTGCACAGAGCAGGCAGGTGGGCACTATATCTGACTCCATCAACCTGGCTCACACTGTTTGTCCCACCCTGGTGATTCCCCGAGGCCCTGCCCCTTCCAACTCTCAGACCCATCCAAGTTGTTTCCAGTAGCTTTTCCATACAAATGTCTTGTCTTGATTCATGCTTTAGGCAAAATCCTCTCAAACAAGCAGCATCTGGCCTCAGCATGCCCCCTGCCTATTATCAAGTAGCCCCAGGCCCAGCACTAGCAGCAGCTGGCCTTCTTTCACAGCGGACTCACTTGGGCACCTCCAAACCAGCACAAGGAGCAGACAACTGCAGACCACTTTGCAGCTTATGCTAGGTGGCCCCACTCAGAATACAGGTGGTGGCTGACCATGGGCTGCACCTTCTTGGAGGCTCCAGAGCCTGCACACCCGGTAGACAGCGATCGGCCACATCAGAGCAACACCACACAACCACCTCCACAAGTGACACGCTCAAAAGGCAGACTCAGCAGGTACCAGAGCCCTGTTGATGTTGAGTCCTGCTCTGTGGAGCAGGCCCCTGCACAGCTGATCGTCCACAGTGGTTGGAGGTTAGTGCTTATTGGTCACAGCTAGTCCCTGCAGCTGATTGGCCAGGGTAAATCCCTCCCATTGTCCTGCCAACCGCAGTCAAGGAATAACTACAACAGGAGGGTGTACACAGCCCACACAGTGCGTGCACCTTGAGTACCTAGCTTGGGTGATAGCGGAGGCTATGCCATTGGACCCGATAGGACACATGCTACGTAAGGCCACTCTACCAAGCCAGAGAGCTGTAGAAGCTCTACCTAATACACAGAAACACAGGAGGCTGCCAAAATAGGAGACAAAGAAACATGACCCAAATGAAAGAACAGAACTCCAGAAGAAGAACTAAACAAAATGGAGACAAGCAATCTACTAGATGGAGAGTTCAAACCACTGGTTATAAGGATGCTTAAGAACTTAGGGGAAGAATAGCTAAAAGCAGAGAGAACTTCAACAGGACCAAAAAGGACATGGAAACCACAAAAAAAGGAACCAGTCAGAAATGAAGGATGCTCTAACTGAAATGAAGAACAATTTACAGGGAATCAAGAGCAGAATGGATGAAGCCAAGAATCGAATCAGCAATTTAAAATATAAGGACACACAAACACCCAATCACAACGAGAAGAATGCCCTCCACGCCCCACCCCGATGAGGACAGTGTAAGCAGCCTCTAGGACAACTTTAAGTGCACCAACATCTCCATCATGGGGTTGCTAGAAGAAGATGAGAGCAAGAAATTGAAAACCTATTTGAAAAAAAACTAATGAAAGAAAACTTCCCTAACTTGGTGAAGGAAATAAACATGCAAGTCCAGGAAGCACAGAGAATCCCAAACAAGATGGATGCAAAGAGGCCCACACAAAGATATGTCATGATAAAAATGCAAAAGGTTTAAGACAAAGGGAGAATCTTAAAAGCAGCAAGAGAAGAGCAAGTGGTTACCTACAAGGGAGCTCCCATAAGATTGTCATTTGATTCTTAAAGAAATTTTGTAGGCTAGAAGGAATTGGCAAGACATATTCAAAGTGATGAAAATCAAGGACCAACAACCTAGGATTACTTTACCCAGCAAAGCTATCATTTAAAATTAAAGGATAGATGAAGAGCTTCCCAGACAAGAAAAAGCTAAAGGAGTTCATGATCACCAAACTAGTATTATATGAATTATTAAAGGGTCTTCTTTAAGAAGAAGGTAAAAAATGTGAACAATAAAATACCAATAAATACATATCTATTGATAATTGATTCTACAAAACAAAATAAACAAGCAGATCAGAAACAGAATCATAGATACAGATAACATTTTGATGGTTGCTAGATGGGAGGGATAGAAAAAAAGGTGTAGAGATTAAGAGGTACAAATTGGTAATTATAGAATAGTCATGGGGTTTAAAGTACAGCATAGGAAATATAGTAGCCAATGAATGTGTGTGTGTGTGAGAGAGAGAGAGAGAGAGAGAGAGAGAGAGAGAGAGATCCATGGGCATGGACAATGGTGTGGGGATTGCCTGTGGGATTGGGGATGACTGGGTGGAGAGAGGCAAAGGGGGAAAAATTGGGACAACTGTAATAGCATAAACCATAAAATACATTTTAATTAAGAATACAAGTAAAAATAAAGTGATTCATAAAAGTTTTCTTTGAACTCTGAAGAGGAGAGTCCACAAATTAAAGCTGAATATGAATCTCAACTTAAAATTAAAAGATAGTTCCCCTGAAATTGATGGAAGAAAAATAGTGAGTAATAAAAAGCCTTTGACATTATGTGAAAATATTACATCAGAATAATCATCTTTGATATATATCCTAGTGTTGTGATTTAATTTAAAAAATATAAAATCTTCAAGTATTCAGGCTGGAAAATGGAAGGCAGAAAAAAATCTGGGGAACCTGAAACTTCTCCACAGCTGCCCCTATTGTATGAAATGAATAGATTGATGTTTACGAAGTGCTGAGAGAGGGAAGTGTGATTCGTATACTCTATCCAGCCAAGTTGTCTATACAGTAGAAAGGGAAGGGCACTTATTTCCAAATGTAAAAACTATTAAGGAATATAGTACCTAAGACAGCAGGAAAAAAAATTACTCAATGAAGAAAAAGATCTAGGCAAAGCAGAAGCTCTCCTAAGAGAACTAGTGATCACAAGAATGTCAAGAATGCCAAGGACTATAGAACTACTTGAGTTTTAGTAGATTAATGGAATGGAGTGTTTCTGCACTGAAAACTATGCAAAGCTTCCTAAATTATTGAGCATGTTGCTAAAACTGAAACATTAAATATTTAAAATTGAGAGATAGTAGTGAGAGGATTTGTAATCCTCTCATTGTCTTTGGCTCTGCAAGCATGTCCTGTGTTTTCCTGCAGACTTCAAATAAATGGAAAAATATGTGCCCAAACAATCTGATTAGAAAGTGGGCAGATGACTTGGACAGATATTTCAACAAAAAGGAATCATAGATGGCAAGTAAGCACATACAAATGCATTCAACATTATGTGCCATTATTAAAATACAAATTAAAATCACTATGAGATCTCAGTACAAACCTATCTAGCAGAATGGTTAAAAAAATAGTGATAACACCAAATCCTGGTAAAGGTGTGGAGAAACTGGATTACTCATTGTAATGAGTTTGACTCCATTTTTTGATGTTTGCTGACAGCTTTTATGCTCACCATTTTGTGCCACAGGTATATTTCTTAATCCTCTGAAACATACACCACTTTTGCTAATAAATGCTGATTTTGATTTTTATTAAAGCGTTCAATGTCAGAAGGACATTCTGAACTAAATTTAAACAGAATGAGAAATCCTGTTTGCTGTTGAAAGGGTCAGAAAGTTTCCCACATACTGAGGAGCCAAAAACAGATAAACTATTATATATAAGTTTGGAACCAAGAAGGGTGGTAAGGTGAAGGCAAGTGTGGCATTGTCTTGTACAATTACCAGATATTTTTCTTCTGTATCCACTCTAAATTGGCGGATAAGAGGGACAACTAGGTTTCAAGTGGCTATTAGGGAAGACATATTTAATTTTTTCACTACAGGAAAGCAGGTAGAGGCTCACCAATATGAAGGGACTACAGACGACCAATATGGAATAACTGTGTAATATAACTATGTAATATAGTTTCAGTCAGTGAGATCAATGGCAGATGTCAGCTGCGTGATTTCTGGAAAATGTTTGTATTCTTGACAGAGGCTCCACTTCACCTCTTCTCACTTACATCTTCCTGTCAATTATGTTGGTCTTACATCTAAGAAAGGAACAACGTTTCACAACTATGAAGCCAAAATTAAATGGTGAGAATAGTGGAGAAGAGAGATAAAAAGAGGCCAAAACCTGGCCGACTGCCTCAAGCAAGGGCGTGGATCCCTGATCTATGTGCTTCCTGACCTTATTTTGTGAGAAAAATCAAACCCCCAAATTTTTGGAGTGGTGTTGCTATTATGTAGAGCCAAGAACATTTCTCTAAGGTTCAGTTTCTTGTTTGTAAAATGAGGATTACAAAATGCATGTTTCCCATATTTATATTGAAAATAACCACAGGGGAGGGGTGAAGGGGATAATTGTGGAAAGAGAGGGAAGGAACTAGTCAACGAACATGTGTGAATGACCCATGGACATGGACAACAGTGTGAGGATGGACTGTGGGAGTAGGGGGTAGGAGGGTAGAAGGAGGGCGAAGAGGGGAAATCGGGACATCTGTAATAAAACAACAATAAGAACCTTAAGAAAAATAAAGTTTTCCTATTTAAGCCACTATTATTTATATTCTCTATTATTAGCAGCAAAAGCTAATTTTACCGGTTACATTTGAGTTGTTTTGTTCACTGCTATATCCCTTAAATCAACGTAAATTTAGTAGCCATTCAATACATATTTCTATTTACTCATGTTATCTGCATGAATCCTACTGAAGAATTGTATTTATAAAGTTTTGGCTTATTTACACACCTTTTAGTAATTCCATTGACTATATACACTGTATTTAATGTTCTGAAGTGAATATCATTTTACTAAATATTATTTTGTTTTTTTAAAACTTCTTATTTCTTTAGTATTCAAATTCATTCTACAGAAAACAACATCTGTTTGGGGCATTTACACCAAAGATGATAAAATGATATAAGCAAAAGAAATTAATTTTAAAACCGAGTCTATTATTTTAATAAAATAGTATAGAAAATGAAAACACAAGGGTATATTTGAAACATGAGTTTAGACTTACCTTTTACATTTCTTTACATTCTATCAATCAAATGGGTAAAAATCAACAACATTGTTTAAATATTTGTAACTGAATATATTTTTATCTCCATTTTAAATATAACAAAATTCCTATTAACATTCATATGAATGTATTTATGCTTGATATTTCAAAAGATATATGCTAGAATGAATTCTTTTAACAAACTACCCAAATATCAATTAATTTCACAAATATTAACTATTTCAAAAACATTTTAAAACTTTTATATTATCAAAGTTTTTAAAAGTTTTATATTGTATGTCTCTAAAGCAGTGGTGATAGAATAATAAACAGATAGAATAGGACCTCCTCTTTTTAAAGGTGGTTCCAGAGACTGAACAAGATTATATTTCTTCACTGTGGCTGCTTTTAATAGAAGAGAATGCCCTACC
Source organism: Anoura caudifer (assembly GCA_004027475.1). Classification (NCBI taxonomy): domain Eukaryota; kingdom Metazoa; phylum Chordata; class Mammalia; order Chiroptera; family Phyllostomidae; genus Anoura; species Anoura caudifer. Next base: position 16,276 of record PVKU01009039.1, on the reverse strand, counting down.
CTAAGGTAGACAAAGCTCGTTCTCCAGGTGGAAGGAGAGCAGAATAGACTCAGGAGTTCCGACACGGGAAGTTCTGCATTGACGTGCCACACCCCTTCTGGTTGAACGTCAGTGAGATATCCCCAGGCGGGTAAAGACAGGTACCCAGCCTCGCAATAAGCGTCACTCCACACACTCGTGCAATCTCTGCACTGGGTAGTTATGTTGTTGATTGTTTATCATCTAGTTGAAAAATAATGTGAGGATAACACCAGCAAAAGATTTTCATGATTAAAATGATACTGTTACAAACTTGGCAGGATGTTTAGCTTCTAGGTCTGTCTTTTTTCCTATTTGCTAAAGAGAAAATGAAAAAAAAAAAAGGTATTTGAGTTTACTTACTATTTCAATGTAATTTCAATAGTCAATTACATATCCACAACATTTCAAGTGATGAATTTAATAACCATTCACTTTGTCTCAGAATACACTTGAGAGCAAAAACCCACCAAAGGAAAACCAACAAATTAAATGAGAAACTCTGGTTATATTGACAATAGAAAATTATAAAGTGACAATATAACTAGTTAATAGGACACAATGACATATGCTTATTTAATTCACTGTAATTATAATGTGTACAACATATCAATGCTTTCAAGAGGAATGAAAATAAAAATAAGTTTTTAGTAGTCTGTGTATTACCTTTATGGGGTGGGGGTTGAGGTTAAGGAAAAAGAAATTGTAACATAAAATAGTTATATATTTTACATATCTACCTGACTTTACTTGTAATCTGGGAAGTCATAAAATAAACTCTCTTAAATAAATTACATGATATGTATAAGATCTATGCATTTGTTACCAGTTATAAACATCTTTCCACTTTGTTCCTTTATTCTCCTTGAGCGAACTTACATTTGTAAACAAATGCTAAAAACCAAATGCCTGGAAAATGGAGCAAGGGTGGTTGCATGATGGCCTGTGCTGGGTCATTAATTTTTAGTCTTATTTGTTATTATGCTAATCATTCTATGTTGCTTTTTCTGCTGTTTGCCCCAACCCATTCTGACCTCCCAGTAACAGAGGGCAAACGCTGTCAATAAGTATTCAAGGTACAGTGATACCATCCTTGCTCTTGCTCGTTCATCTGCTAACATACTTTTTATCTTTTTTAAAATATAAGTTGGAAAATAGTTCAAAGAAAAAAAATTTTTGTAAATGCTATGAAAGGGAAAAAAAGGGCTTTATCCCTCCCTCCCCTTTTCTATCTCAATTGAAACATGGCAGAGGTGACCTTCACTGACCACCTGCTAATATCCCCAGTTTTCTGTACTTGAGAAGACAACATCAATGAAAGAAATAAAGAGGAAAGAAGAGAGAGCGAGAGGAGGGAAGGGGAGGGGAGGAGAGGAATTGCTTTGGGAGAGGAGGGAAAAGGATAAGCCACGTGGGAAGTCACTCGACCAGCATCAGAAACCAAGGGCCATTCTACCAGCTCCCCCTTGCCCACATTTAACAAAAACTTTCCACCCAGACCCCACCGGGGCATCTAGTACCCCAAGGCCACCTGCCCTTACTTCTTGAGTGTGTACTATCGCTTTAATAATTTTACTGTGCTTTGCTACATCCTATGCTCTCAAATCCTTCCTTGGGCATGATAAGAATCTGGACCCCCTGGTATTGGGTTGAGGACTCCCTTGGCCCCCTTGGTGCCACCGGACATCAATTTTCTGATCAACTTTTGTATCTAATAGGAGTTCAAAGAAAAATTTCAGTGAGAACTCTAAAAATCTGCATGTTAATTTCTATAATGTAGTACCAGACTAAGGTGAGAATGTAGAAAATCAGTGCTCAAAAACATGTTTCTTAAAAAACAAAACTTGACTCTTGAAACACTTGCATTGAGGCTATGTAAGCGTAAGCAAGTGATAATTAGGAGGAGAATCTGTGAATTAGGTTTTTGGATCTGATGTGGTCTGGTTCCCAGTAATAGGCATCCCCAACCAGGAAGGGTAGAGTTTATCTAGATCTTACCACAAGCCTGAGAAGGGCTCGTCAGCCTAACTTTGTCCCCTGGTGCTTGGGCAGAGAGTGATTGAGTATTTGCTGCCTGAAAAATATGAAGTCAGGAGATAAGCTGCCTCAAGGCTAATGGACCAGCTTGGATACAAATGCTTAAACTGAGGATGGGCCTGCACACTGGGTCTCGGCAGGGAAAACAATAATTGAGTATTTCACAGAAAGTAGGTGAGACCCAGAAATAAATTAAAAACTGAATTTGTGGAGTCATTGTATGTTTTGCCTAAGGGGTTTGGCTTGAAAGTAGTTAACTCTCAACTGATGCTGGAGAATAGGAAATAGCAAATTAGCAAATGACTTGATACAACAGAACTCTGTCCACTCTGAGCAACAGCAATATCAGTGACTCAGGGAAATGCAGCTTTGGACGCCTGTCAATCCCACAACATGATGTTACATGACATGTCGGTACTATGGAGTCAGAATTTTCCCTCCCCACCACCTCTCACACTGTAGTCCTGCGGAGTCAGGGACTGAGCCCTGGCAGTGAGGGAGCTGCAAAGGGAACGGGGAGCCAACCCTCTCCTCTTTCCCGTTTCGGTTACCCATGCGTAGCCTGCTCAAGCAAGGAGAGAAGATATATCTTCAAATCCAGTTGGCAGTGTTGATTAATATGTTGGACTGAAATGCTAAAACAGAATGAGTATTGTATTTTGTGACGAAAGTGTTAGTGCAGTGATTTATTATGTAAAAACAGTGGTTTTTCACCTTACCTACACTTTGAGAGTTTTTATAATCCACATACATGGAGGCCCCTCACCCAGAAATTTTAACCAAAATAATGTGTTGGTAGGCCTGGACATCAGTGTTTTTAAGAGTTCTCTGTGTAGTTCTATTTTACAGCCAGCACTGAGAAACAGAAAAATCATGGGGCCTACTGGAGTTTTTATCTACGGAAGCAGAAGGACTGGACCTCTGTGAACAAACTTTGGATTATAGTGTGAGATAAAAATGAAGTGTTTTATGAATAAAACATGAAGCGTACCAGTTGTGTTCATCCAGCATATTTGTTACATATTTATTATCTCACCTGAGACTCACATCAATGCCAAGAATAAGAGATAAATGCCTCTATTGATATTACAAAGATAGAAAATTTCTATCAGTACAAAGACAAGGTTTGGACTCTTACTCAAGTGTTGCTGCATGTCAGTATAAAGCAGACAGGAATAGTATATATGGATTCAGGGAAAGAAAATTGAGAATAGGTGTTGAGTGAGAGAGAGAGAGAGAGAGGGAGGGAGGGAGGGAAGGAGGGAGGGAGAGGTGAGGATTAAACTTTTGCTCTTTGCCTCTGTGCCCAGAGATGTGTCTTCCTCTTTCTAAACTTTATCTGCTATAATTCCCCAGGTCAGAATCTCTTACATGTTCACCAGTGTTTAGCTTCGTAATTCTTCCTTGCTTCCTACCCCTAAGATCACTTCCTTCATGTATGGCTTGGGTAAAACAAGTACCTCTGTAACACAGCTAACATCTTACCCTTATCTCTGGAGCTGGATCAAAGAACGCTAAGGATTTCAGTTGGTGTCCTCATTTTCTATGGCAGATTTAAATATGAAAACATTTTCTATCGACTTAATGATAGCAAAGAGCGACTGCAGCCAGTGTGATGGTCTGACTTTCTCTCTTTTCATATTGTCATTTGAGAATGACCTTACATTTTTAAATGTCCTACCTTATGAGAATTATTATCATGAAAAAGTAAAATTAACTTCCTCTGTGAAGTTAAAGTGAAGGCATTATTTAAATTGATTGTGTTTATTGCATATTATATAGAGCAATTGATTCATTTGAAAAGAAAAACATTGTTGGAAATGTTCTCCAATTTGAATTAAAATAAATTGTTTTTCACATATTATTTCACAATAGAATATGGACCACATGGATCATTTGTGTCAGTATTGAAATACGGTGTGTTTCTTAGAAACAAGCAGCGCTTGAAGCTGCTTTTCCCGTGTGATAACTGTTGGGACAATGTCTCTTCATGGGCTATCACTGTCCTTTACGATGTTGGGATTAAAACTACGTCTTCTCTTTTAAATTTAGCATCCTTAAGGGTAGTAACCATGTTCTATTCATTGTTTTATCCTCTTAAAAGAACTTAATCCCCATAATATAATAAGTGATAAGAAATGATGCATGAATGAAGGAATGAATGAATACTAAGAAGTCCTAGCAGTCTTTAGGTCACATGAAGATCATTATCTTCGCCATCTCTAGGTCTCTAATCAATTTTTACAAGGGATGAAATTTTTAAATATCATGGGCATTCTAGCGAGTCTATACCCTATAAGGGAAGAAGGTAGAGGAAATCTGATTCATATGTATTACTGATGCTGATAGATTTGCTAATCGATTCATTGATTCCGGGGGGGAATATGTTAAATTGGCAGATTGTTAAAGAAAGGTACAGATTCTGCTTAACTAACCTAATGGGTCCTTGTTTTCACTCTTGAACGACCCTCTGAGCTCATTACCTAAATTCTAAAAACCAGGCACTGATCCACTGTAAATAGTAGTAATGATTGATTTTTCTTGGTAAACCGTAATTAAACCATTCCTTGATGTAGCAGGGGCCCACAACATGTCTCTTCTCTCATAACAGAGGCTTCCTAATATTTCACCAAAGTCAAAAAAACAACAAAAATTTAAAGTAAATTCCTTACTTGTGAAAGAATATGTATATATTTTTTAAATACTTACCTGCTCTTTAGGTATGGGGCATGTGTAGTATTTAAATAGTTGTTTTTCCAAAGTACCACAAAGTTTTTAGGTGAGAAACTAATCTGTAAGCTTCACCCACACTGCCTTGTTTATGACAGTTTTTACTGGACTAGAGAGCTATGGGGTAAGCTGATTGATGAAGGAGAAGGTAAGCAATCTCAAAGGCAGTGAGGTCAGTGACAAAAACAACTGATCTTATGGCTATTTTTTTTATTATTCCACAAAAGAAGAATAAGGTAGAGAAAAATAGGAATATATAAAACATTTTTTCAGTACTAACAGGCAATAGATCGGTACAATATAAATATAAAATAAAAGTAGCATTGCTTTAAAATTCTGAAAATTTATTTTCAAAGGATGTTGACCATAATGTATAAACAGGGGCACAGAGAGTTGTTGAAAAGATATGGTGCCCTGGCCTCGGCCCTCCATATTTTCACTTTGAGACGATATGTTTTTCACTTTTTTCCTACATAGAAATAAAATCAAAAGTGATCATAATACATTGAAGCAATGTAAATGTATAGAAAAGAACTACAAAAATTATTGATTGCAGATTTCCATTTGTCCCTTCTAATGTCGCTCCTTTGCGAACTTCCATCTGCGGTTTAGCCCACGTCATCACCCCCCCCAGTCCTCTCATTCAAGTCGGAATTGGCCCTGGGACACATGGCTGCCTCTACAACGTTAACACTGAATATCCTCATCCTCAGATTTACAAAGTACATTCTTAAAATTTATTTCCCTATGGGTGGTTTCTCTCTTATTATTCCAAAGTAGCTCTTTAGTTAGAATATAAAAATAACTAATGTCCAGTTTCCTTAATAAGGCTTGATTTATTTTGTGGCATTTTTCCTCTAAAATCACATGCTTTTGTTTTTCAGAATAAGTATGTCTGTGTGTGTATGTAAAACTAATGTGAAATATCAATGTGCATATGTAATGTATGTGTAAATGTGTGGTATATACTTATATATGTATATATAAAATGACAGGAATCCGTACTTTCCTATGGTATTCTAAGTGATTGTGGAGGAAGGAATAATGGGTGGGAAGAGGGAAAAGAAAAAGGAAAAGGGATTCATTTCAGTCACTTTGATTAAAAAAGAAACAGGTGAGGTCAACCAATGACATGTAGCAGCACATCGCTGCTCTAAAACATCATTCACTTTGCACCTTCACTTTCGTGTTATAATTTCCCTTGCATTGGGAGCTCTTACAGAAAATGACTCCTAATGTATGCAGCACTTTGGCTATTATAGAAATGCCTGCTATTATATATTATAGGACTAGCTATTCTGCATTTTATCTTCCATGACTTTCCCTTAATGATAGAGCATTGTGAGGAAGTGAGTACACGTCTGTATGTTTCAGGAGAATATATTGGAATTGTTCAAACTACTGTGTATGGCAAGTAAGCTTGTACTAGATGAGTGATGTTTCTCACTGAAAATTGGAAAAGGACTCAATGGCTGTTAGAGAAAGAGCTTAGAGAGACTTTTCTGTCCTGCAGGAATAGAATGGTTTTACCTTTGTGCCGTTATCCAGCTGCCTGGAGAGGAGATAACAGCGGTCAGAGATAGGCTCATTATCCGAATGGAAGCCATAGCGGCACCGTTCATCTGATATTCCCCGCACACAGAAGGCCCTCTCATTTGCTCTCTAATCCTCCATTTTCCTCCCCAGGTTTATCAAAAGAATTGCTCGTTATAATATACACACATTACCATTCTACTCCAGTCTATTCTCCAGGCAGTTATAAATGCACACAAAGCCCCTTGTTATTGTATGATCTACACAACAAACTAGAAAATACCTCTAAATTATGTGTAATTGTCTTTCCAGGGTATTCACTGCTCTACAGCCTGACATTTCTGAATTTGGATATTCTTTTCAGCAGGGTATCTGTTTTGCTCTGCTACACCTTTTTATTTTCCAGCCCTTGGAAAGACAGCATTTATTTTAAAATGCAATATAGCAAATGGCTTATTTCTGTACTTCATCTGAGGTGCCCCTTCTGTATTTAAATTGTAATTCAGTGGTTGATTTACTTGAACATTCAAGTTCATTATACTGGAAGTTTAACTTTTCTACAAATGAATGTTAACTATCCTACCTGCTCTTCTGTCTTTCTAATTAAAATAATTACATTTTTAGAACTGAAAGTTACCTAGGTTCCTCATCCTGAATTACTGAGAGTATAAGAGTGACATTGAAGGAAATAAGCTGTTTATAAGGTAGAGATGATTGATTTTAGAGGGGTAAAATGATGTAATTAATTTGACTTTCTTTGATATTGCTATGAAGGTGATTGGAATGTGAAAGGGAATATCTTGTAGAGAATGAGAGATTATGGGGCCAGAGTTTCTGTGTCAAAATTGGAGATGTAGATTTAAGAATAATTCGTATTTGCCAAACTTCAACTGTTCATGTAACTCAGTTCTCTAAGAAAGACAGACATGTAGGACAGACATGTTTTATGATTAAGTGATGGCAAAGGAAGATAAGCTGGGGAAGGAAGAAAAAGAGATAGAACTATTATGTGTCAGGTTCCCCGATGGGTGCTTTGTTTCCATTATTTCATTTAGCCATCCCAATATTTACATGTGATAAATAATTTTACAGATAAAAAAATTGGCTCAATGAGATTAACTTGATCCAGCTCTAATCATTAATAGGTAGAAAATCAGAAGGAAAAATGGTAAGGAAAGGAAAAGGTATGGAGAGACTATTTTGCCAGAAAGGTAAAGGAAAGAGAGTTTGGAGTTTATAGGAGCAAGCGTTAAATATTATTGAGATTTAGAGCTGAGAAAGGGCTGGTGGAGTGTTTACAATGGAAATGTAAAATGAGAATTTGATTGGTCATTTGTTTGGCACTTATTGTCTGGAGTCCAGAAGTCTTCATTGAATTTCTCATAGCTGCTTCCTTGGGTTAGCGAAACTTTTCGTCCTGATAATTTCCAAATACAAACTGCTTGCTTATCAATGACTTCAACCTTTCTCCTCTAATGACCTTGTTCCCCATCGCATTTCAGCCATGTTCATACCCTAGACAGGTTGTTTTCCAATAAATTCAGTAACTCCATACTCTCAAATTCATGCGTCCCTCTCTCTGATTACCACTTCGACATCAGCAGCTCACTCTTCCTTAGCCAATCTCCAGCAATCATTTCATACACAAGCATATCAAAGGTGTTGATTCTATCACCTTCTTACTGTCTCTTACTCTCCTGATTTACTCTCTTCCTTTTTACTTTGCTTAAATCCACAAATCTATGCAAACACTATACATCTCTAGCCCTACCCTACTTACCCGAACAAAGCACAATCCTACTCCATTTACTGGGTCTCTGCATTCATTCAGTTAAATGAGTCTGGAGAAAGCACATGGATGGCTATATTGACTAATCTTGAGTGCAGTGCATGAACACAAATGTCAAATGAGCCCCTTGTCGCACTTGGCAATCATGCTATGCATTCCTAATGTACCGATTATTAATGCTCTAATATACTTTCTACACAGTTGACTATTTCAAACCTCTCACATCTTATTCTCTACCCCTACTATCAGCTGATGGTTTTGTTTCCTGCTTTATAATGGAAGGTTAATAAATAAAAGAACTTTTGCAGGCTTCATCGCTTTATCTCCTAGCTTTGAGCATCTACATCCATAGATGTCCTTTTCTATAGCTAAAGTATTGGGTTGGCCAAAAAGTGTGCTTAGTTGTTTTCAATACAATGGCTCTAGTAGCACTTGGTTGTCTTTAACTTCATTTGAGACAATTTTGTATTGTCTTGTGACAGCTGCATTATCAATGTACTTTTTTAAAAAAACTTACCAAATTGTTGAACTTTTGTGCAGCTATTTTAATATTGAAGATGGAAGAAAATATACAACACTTTTGACATATTGTGCTTTATTATTTCAAGAAAGGTAAAAATGCCACTGAAGTGCAAGAAAAGATTTGTGCAGTGTATGGAGAAGGGGCTGTGACTGATTGAACGTGTCAAAAGTGATTTGCAAACATTTTTGGCATTTGTTGACTGTCATTTTGGTACCGTTGACATTTTGGCCAAATAATCCTTTGCTGTGGGATTGTCTTAGGTGTTGGAAGATGTTTAGCAGCATAGAAGCCAATAACAGGAGACAGCCAACATACTCAAAATATCCAAATCAATAAAGTTCATGGTGAAAATGAAAAGAATGTCTTTTACTTTATGGAAAGAAACCTAAATGGACTTTTTGGCCAACCCAATATTTCATTTATTTAAACTGAATCTCTCTTTTTTGCATTATTCTCTAACCTAATCAATGACAATGATTCCTCAAGGGTTTTTTTGTTTTTGTTTTTTTGCTCCACTCTTATCAATTTTTCCTTCTCTACTAGACCATCCCATTATTATATAAATATGTTATTATTTGCCCTGTCAGAAATACATTCAAGAACAAGGACGACAACAGCAACAAAATTAGAAACTGCTCTTAGCCTAATTTCTCCTATTCATGTTCCCATTTACAGCAAAGTTTTTCAAAAACATTGTTTGGGGTTGTACACATGCCTAGTATCTTATTTTTACTTAAACTCAACTCCAGTCATGCCTTTGCCATTTCTTTGAAACTTGTCTTTGAAAGATCACCTATGGCCTCCATTTTGCTAACTCCCATGACAAATTTTCTGTCCTCACCTTATTTTACCAACAAAAGCATCAGTCATGGCTCATCATTCTCTAATCCTTGATACTCTTTCTTCATTTGACTTTGGGGACATGGTTATCTCTTGGTTATATTGTCTTCCCTATTTTACTAATCATATCTTTTTTAGTTTCTTTTGCTGGATTTTCATCTTTTTAACCTGTTAATGGTGAAATTCCTGAGGTTTCGGTCCCCCCCTCTTGAACTCCAGTCTCATATATCTGACTGCCTACTGAACACTTCCGATTAGATTATAAAATTCTCAATCCTAACATGTTGAAAATGAACACATGATTTCTTCCCAAAATCTACTCAATCACTTCTTCTCAAGCACAGTTGTTGACAACACAGCTTTCCAATTGTTTTATTAACAACAAGTTTATTATCATCTTTGATTATTTTCCCCTCATATTCCATATTATATTTGGTAGAAATCTATTGAATCTAGCTTCAAAATATATCCATAATTCAACCAATTGTCACATGGTCCTACAACAAATTGTAAGACAGGTTAGGAAGTGAATATTTCTTTGAGCACATTGTCCACTGAGCAAAATCATATTTCATTTCACACAGATAATAAATGTGGTCATTAGTATTTAGCCACCACGGTATGCAAGAAGAAAGAGTGAAAAAGAGAGGGTGACAGTTGATAATTGAGAACTCTAGTTATCAGGCCCTGTGTTGTTCTCTGAAACACATGGCAGAGGAAGCTGGAACTTTAAGAGAAGTCGCATGCCTTTTGATCCAGTGATTCTGCTGCTGAGATTATACCCTAAGAATCCTAAAACACCAATTCAGAGGAACCTATGCACCCCAGTGTTCTTAGCAGCATTATTTACAATAGCCAAGTGCTGGAAACAACCTAAGTACCTATCGGTAAATGAACAGATCAAAAACTGTGGTACATTTACACAATGGAATACTACACAGCACAAAGAAAGAAATAACTCCTATCTTTTGTGACAGCATGTTTGGAACTGAAGAACATTATGCTAAATGAAACAAATGGTGGTGAAAGACAAATACCATATGATCTTGCCTATAAGTGGAACATAATCAACAAAACAAACAAGCAAACAAAATACAACCAGAGGCATGAAAATAAAGAAAAAAACTGACAAGAAACCAAAGGAAAGCAGGGAGAGGAATAACAGGGGAAAGGAAGGGAAATGTCTAGTTAAATAACACTTATAAGGACCCATGATAATAGACAACAGGGAGGGATTGACTGAGGCCAGCAGGTGGGAGGGACAGGAGAAAGCAAGCTGGTGGGGGTGGGGGGTGGGGATTGGGACAACTGTAATTGAACAACAATTAAGAAAAGAAGTCACATGTAATAAAGGGCCTTTTTTGTCTGTCACCCAATTCACTAGTGAAATATGGCTCAATGAATATCCTGAATCCTGATCAATCAGAATGGTAACTTCTTATCTTTTAAGGAGTGGCTAAAATGGAAATAAAAATGTATGGAAAAGTGTACCTCTCCCCTATTGTATCCTGTTACATTTTCCTTGAAATAAGGATGGGCAAAATTGAGCAAATTTACCTTACCTTCTGTCCTTTTATCATAAATTGTTTTGCCTGATTTGAAATTTACATAAATTGAATCATACAATATGTTCTACTTTATATCTGGATTATCTCACTGAAAATTTTTATGAGGTTTATATTGTGTGCTGTTGTGATTTTCTCATTGCTTTGTATTATTGTTCCATTCAATGAATATACCACAATAAATTATACTTTTGATTGCCCCCACCCCAATTTTTGGCACTCTTGAATAGTACTTCTATGATCATTTTAATACACGTCTTTTACTGAACATGTGAATGCATTTCTGTTGACAATATACTTAAGAGTGAAATTGCTGATCACAGGACATGTTCATGATTAGCTTTAGTGATATTAGTAAAGGCTTTTCCAAACTTGTAATACTTGTTCATATTCTCATCAGAATAGTATCAAAATTTCAGTTATTTCATAACCTCAAAAATATTTAGTGTTATGTTATTTTTTTTGAAAACTTAAATTAGCCATTTTGATTATGATTGGTGATATCTCACATGCTTTTAATTTATATTCCCTTGATGACCCATAAAGTTTTCATACATTATCCTTATGATGAATATTCTGTTAGGGATTTGGTTCCTTTTTTAAATTAAATATTTGCTTTTACTTATTGGCTTGTAGGAGTTATTTACATATTTTGGATATAAGCTGTTTATGATAATATGCAATTAAAACCAGTTCTGTTGCTTGATGTCTTGCATTTTTAAACTCTAATAATTTATCTTTTGATAACTGAAATTCATAAATTTCATAATGTTTAAATTTTTTTCTTATGATTGTTACTGTTGATTTCTGGCTTTGAATACATTTGTATAACTCAAGATTACAATCTTTTCAACATTATTGCTTAGATGGGACCTTTATTATTTTACCATATACAGTTAGATTTAAAATTCATCCAGTGTTCATTTGTGTCTTAAGTGAGGTGTGAGTAAAGATGCTTTTATAGAACACGGTATTCAATTGGCCCAGCAATGTTTGTTAGAAAGACTATCCTTTGATCACTGAATCCAGGAACATCTTTTTCAAAAGTAAAGTGACTCTTCTTAATTTTATTCTGTTCACTTGCAGTTGTCCCCAATTTCCTCCATTGCTCTCCCCGCCCTTCCCACACCCCTCTTCCTCCCATTCAATCCTCCCCTGTGTGGTACTTGTCCATGATTCCTTTGTACATATTCCTTGACTTGCCCCTTTCCCTTCTTTCCCCCATTATCCCCATCCTTCCTCCCCTCTGCTCACTGTCATTTTGTTCTTTATTTCCATGCCTCTGTTTCTATTTTGATTGCTTGTTTGTTCTGTTGATTATGCTCCACTTCTAGATGAGATCATATGGTATTTGTCTTTCATCACCTGGCTGATATCACTTAGTATAATACTCTCCAGTTCCATCCTTGCTGTTGCAAATGGTAGGAGCTCCTTCTTTCTTTCTGCTGCATAGTATGTCATTGTGTAAATGTGGCACAGTTTTTTACCCACTCATTTACTGATGGGCACTTAAGCTGTTTCCAGCACATGGCTATGGTAAATAATGTGGCTATGATCATTGGGGTGCACAGGTTCTTTTGAAATGTTGTTTCAGGATTCTGAGGGTCAAAAGGCAGTTCTAGTTTTAGTTTTTTGAGGTAATTCCACACTGTTTTCTACAGTGGCTGCAACAGTCTGCATTCCCACCAATGGTGTAGTAGGGTTCCCTTTTCTCTACAACCTTGCCAGCACTTGTTGTTTGTTGATTTATGATGATCATTCTTAGTGCTATGAAGTGCTGTCTCCTTGTGGTTATCTGCATTTTTTCTAAGGGCTAGTGATGTTGAGCATTTTCTCATGTATCTATGGGCCCTCTGTATATCCTCCTTGGAGAAGTGTCTGTTGAGGTTATTTGCCCATGTTTTAAAGATTTTTATTTATTTTTAGAGACAGGGGAAAGGAGAGAGAAAGAAAGAGAGAGAGAGAGAGAGAGAGAGAGAGAGAGAGAGAGAGAGAAAGAAACACAATGTGTGAGAGAAACAGGTAGTGATTGCTTTTCTCAAGCCTCCAAGCTGGCCTGCAACCCAGGCATGTTCCCTGACTGGGAATCAAACCAGCAACATTTTAGTCCTCCAGCCAGTCAGTACTCAATCCACTGAGCTAAACCACCAGGGCCTTTGACTATATTTTAATTGGATTGCTTGTCTTCCTGGTATCAAGTTGTATGATTTCTTTATATATTTTGGTGATCAAACCCTTGTGCGAGGTATCATTGGCAAATATATTTTTCCACATTGTTGGTTCCCTTTTCATTTTGCTGATGTTTTCTTTAGCCATGCAGATTTTTAGTTTGATATGATCCCATTTGTCGATTCTTTCCTTTATATGCCTTGCTCTAGGGGATGTATATGTGAAAATATTGCTGCATGGAATATCTGAAATTTTCCTGCCTATCTTCTCCTCTAGGACATTTATGGTGATGACATATATTTAAGTCTTTTATCCATCTTCAGTATATTTTTGTGTATGGTGTAAGTTGGTGGTCAAGTTTCATTTTTTTGCATGTTCCTGTCCACATCTCCCAACACCATTTGTTCAAGAGGCTATTATTTACTCCATTTTATGCTGCTGCCACCTTTATCAAATATTAATTGTCCTTAGAGACATGGGCTTATTTCTGGGCTCTCTATTCTGTTCCATTGATCTGTATGTCTGTTCTTATGCCAGTACCGGAGTGTTTTGATTACAATGGCCTTGTAATATTGTTTGATGTCAGGTATTGTGATCCTTCCTACTTTGTTCTTCTTTCTCAAAACTGCTGCAGCTTTTTGGGGCTGTTATGGTTCCATATAAATTTTTGAAATGTTTGCTCCATATCTGTGAAATATGTCACTGATATTTTAATAGGGATTGTGTTGAATCTATAGATTGCTTTGGTTAATATGGACATTTTGATTATGTTAATTCTTCCAATCCATGAACATGATACACACTTCCATTTATTTGTATCTTCCTTAATTTCATTTTTCAGTGTTCTGTGATTTTCTGAATACAGGTGTTTTACTTCCTCAGTGAGGTTTATTTCTAGGTACTTTATTTTTTTATTGTTGTTATATCAAATGAGATTTTTTTCCTGATTTCTGTTTCTGATATTTCATTGTTGGTGTACAAAAAATGCCTTCAATTTCTGAATATTGACTTTGTTTCCCACTGTTTTGCCACATTCACTTATTAGGTTGAGTAGTTTTTGCCACATTCACTTATTAGGTTGAGTAGTTTTTTGGTGGAGTCCATAGGGTTTTCTATGTATAGTATCATCTCATCTGCAAACAAGGACAGTTTTACTTCCTCCTTACCAATTTGGATGCCTTTTATGTATTTTTCTTGTCTGATCTCTGTGGCTAGGACTTCCAGTACTCTGTGAATGGAGGTAGTGAAAGAGGACATCCTTGTCTTGTTCCTGATATTAGTAGGAAAGATTTTAGTTTTTTTCCCATTGAGTATGACTTTATCTGTAGATTTTTCATAGATAGCCTTTATTATGTGAGGTATGTTCCCTCTATTCCTACTTTGCTGAGGGTTTTTACCATAAATGGGTGCTGTACCTTATCAAATGCTTTTTCCACATCTATTGATATGATCCTGTGACTTTTTTGGTACAATATTCAAAGATCAATAAATGTAATACATGACATAAACAAAGAAAGACAAAAGTAAAGTCTTTACATAGAATTATGCTTTTTAGACTACACTGCAGTGTTTTATGTGTGTATTGATGAGTCATTATTCATACCATATTGCCAGTGTATTTTAGCAATAAGTTCATTAAAAATACTAGCCAAATTTGTATACTGCTTAAGGCCATAGGCATTCAAGATAGACCAAAGTAGTTTTGACTCCTTGCTCTACTGTCAGGCAATTAACATTGAGCTAATAAATAGCTAGTGTAGATTTGTAAGTCTTTATACCTGATAGTATAAGTCCTCCAACTCTCTTCTTTAAGTTTATTTTATCTCATCTCTGTTATTTTTAATTACATATAAATGTAAATTACTTTGGTAATTTCCATGTATTTGGTAGAATGTTTATTTAGATTTCATTAAATATATAGGTCAATTTGGAGAAAACTAATATCTTAGAGTCCTTTAATAATTAAGATATCATATCTATTTTCTCACTTAATTTTTTCATTGCAACAGTTTACTGATAGAGAGCTTACATATCTTCCAGTAGATTTACTCTGAGGAATTTGATGTGACTTTTTTTGTTGTTATTTTGTTTTGTTGTTTATTTGTTTGTTTGGGGGGGAGGAGGGAGTAGGAAATGAGTGCTTAATGCATACAAGGTTTTTGTTTGGGATGATGAAACAGTTCTGAAAGTAGATGGTGGTGACAGTTGCACAACATTATAAAATGTACTTAATGCCATTGAAGTTTACACTTTAAAAGGTTAACATCATAAATTGTATGTTATATAGAGTGAGACAAAAGTAGGTTTACAGTTCATGTGAAAAACAATGCAATAATTAATAAATAATATAAGAATAAACTCAACTTCTGGCCAAGATGGAGGCGTAGGCAGACACACTGTACCTCTTCTCACAACCAAAATTAAGGACAACAAAGATTTAGAAACAAGAAAACAACCAGAACTCAGAAAATCAAACTGTTTGGAAATCCAACAACGATTCATCCAGACCGGTAAGAGGGGCGGAGTCGCGGCAGGAAAAAGCGGAGGTGCGGACGGGCCCGCAGGCAGCAGCGGCTGGCAGCCCCCAGGTGCACAGGCAGCGACTAGCAGACTCCGGGCACGGGGCAGCAACTGTGCAGAACCAGTGAGGCCGCACAAGGCAGCTGGCTGACCGGGTGGTCCCACATTCACTCGCAGATAATCCAGGCAAAGGGGAAGCGGTAAAAGGAAGGGGAATCTGAGAGTGAGTAAAGCAAGCACCATTATCTCACTACCCAGTGACTGGGCTGTCCCGCCCTGGGGAGCACCTGAGGCTCCACCCTTCACTACGTAACAGCCGCGACTAGACCAAACAAACAAACAAACAAACAAACAAAAACCCCAGAAATGAAAATGGCTCAAACTGGAGAACAAATCAAAGCCCCAGAGCCAATTTATCTAAGCGATGAAGAGATTGCCAACCTATCAGATGCACAATTCAAAACCCTGGTGATCAGGATGCTTACAGAATTGGTTGATTTTGCTCACAAATTAGATGAAAAAATGAAGGCTACAATAAGTGAAATGAAGAAA